>NJDD01002731.1:5480-47322 GCA_002245505.1 Calephelis nemesis
ATTTATGTATTAAACTAACACACTGTAAAAGTAATATATGTTATTTGCAGTTAAAAAAATATTTTTTTTCTTTATTACAATATTTATGGCAAGACTAGGTATAGATTGCAAAATAGGTATTTTCTATTTTTTTTGTTGCCCGATATGGCAATCGAACCTGAGACCTCTAGAAAATATGTCCTATGCCGGACCACTATACCACAGAGGCGATAAATGGACATTTCACCTAAATTCTTTGCTACAATTAAATTCTGTGTCACAAGAAATAGGCGTCTTATTTAAAGTCTAAACCGTGCAAAAGGGTTTTATTTCAAATGTAGGTATAGCAAACAAGTGTCACTTTTTCTTCTAAGTTATAAAGCCATACTCAAAATCTAAGCAATGAAAAATAGACGTTTATCTTAATATGTAAGCCATGAAAGATGAGGATTTTACTTAAAGCCCGAGCCGTATCCAGTTTAGGGCCCACAAAATGGGGCCCCATTTCGAAGGCCCTAAACCTGATGCAGCAGAGCTCTCGAGGCCTCCATTTTGGGAGCGCTCAACCTGACGCAGCAGAGCTTTTGAGTACTAAGCTCATTTGATAAAATTGTCATTTTTAACCATTGGAATATTTTTATTAGTTTTTTTTATTATTATTGATATCATTTCCATAATATTATAGTTATTTGTAAGTAAGGTTAGATCAATTAAATGTAAAACAAAAACTTTCAACACATTTTTTCTACAATTAAGCGGAAAAATGAAGTTGGGTTTAAAAAATAAAATACACGAGCAGTTATTATATATGTGTAGCATGTTATTGACGTCCAAGTCAATTTTAAACAGTGTTAAACAGGCGTTTAAATGTTTTTTGTGGTAAGGCGGTCAGAGTCCAGATCCGGTTTCTCGCCTTTAAGATTTACCTGGCAGAGAACCCACACGGTGAAAATCTGTTTGTAAGCTGATTATTTCGTTATTGGTTGGTTTTTAAAATGGTTAGATCGAAAATGATTACTCCACTTTTTTCTTATCTTGACTAGACTTATAATATTACGTCCAATATTAATCACTTATCTAAGATAAAAGATATGGGCTGTTTTAGACCATTTACTAGGCAACCACTGTTATTTTTTATTAATTTACAAAAATACTTAGAAACAGAAAACTAGAAGGCCTATCTTTGACGGGACTATTAGCCGTTAGTTTATCACGAACATAATATCGTGGCAGAATATTTTTCTATGTTTACATATAAAATAGAAATCAGCATGTGACATGAACTGATAATTTTGATGACGAAGTATAGCTGTATGTTTTGAAGATGATTAATTATCAGCTTAAGGTTTGATTTATTTGATGACGCAAAACGAATTTGATAAAAGCCCTGTTTGTGAAAAATATTTTTATTTTATAAGACTAGGAATAAACATCCGCCTTTCCTGGTGGTAACCTAACCTTGGTCTATATACATACGAGAAATGTGTAAAAATATTTGTTTTATGTGATAAGACTGCGAATAAACATCCGCCTTTTCTGGTGGTAACCTAACCTTGGTCTATATACATACGACAAATGTGTAAAAATATTTTTTTTATGTGATAAGACTGCGAATAAACATCCGCCTTTCGTGGTGGTCACCTAACCGTGGTCTAAACACACACACGACAGTATGTGTGTTTAGACCACGGTTATATAGCCTAAAACCTTCCTTAATAAGTGGGCTATATCACACTTAAAGATTTTTTAAATCGAATCAGTAGTTTCTGAGATTAGCGCGTTAGCACAGGCTGGTGATGCACCCACATCAGTTCTATGATGTCTATAGGCCTGACAAGATAGATAGGAGACAACCTTGTCTCTTTTACATTTAAAAAGTGCAGTCGGGTTTCTAAAGTAGGTGGTTCTCAATTTTACTGTATGTTTTTTAAGCTATTGCATAGCTTCTATCGCGGGCCTTGAGCGTGGAGACCGAATTCAGAAATTACGTCATGAAAATAACCTAACACTCCCCACTCCGACCGGCATAGAGGTGATACATTTTAGTTTTGCCTTCTATCGATGAGTAGCAAAACTTTTAATGACTTTTTGGTCACGTTTGTCTCTTTAGTACAGCATTTCCCCATTAGTTGGCATTGGTTGTATCGGCGTTACTGTGCATTAGTAATCCCCCTCTTCGCCCCGCAATCTGGTGACTCATGCCTGCTTATTCAATAGCTTTACCGCGGCAGTCTCCGAGTGCCACATGTCTTTTTTTTGTTTGTTACGCGATTACTCGGCCAATAGATAACCGATTTTAATGGTTCTTTTTCTTCATTTCGATCATGATCCAGTTTTAAAAAATACTAGTAGGATATTGATGATATGTATGTATGTGTATGATTCGGAACCGTTTGCTGTCTTTCGAAAAAATAACTATCAAATCGCGACGTTGTACCCAATGAAATAGAGCCGCTTTTTGCAGTTTTGCTGCGCTTAATTATGGACGATCTTTTTGCGATTAGTCATTGATTATGTTTACTTGAACATTGAACTTCGATCTTATTCATTTGTGAGTCATTGTTGTTGAACAGATAGGGAACAATTTAAATGGATCTCGTGAATGCTTACTGGACACGATTGATATCAATAAGTAACAATAATACTAATTAATGTGTAATAAATGAGTCAGTTTCCGGTCGAATTGTACACTGAATTTTGCTAATATCTTTAAACAATTTTAAAAAGGAGGAGATTTATTATGCGGCTAATTATTAATCAGTTTTGATGCTTCTTTGAAAGGTCAAGATTAAGCGTTGGTTTAATATAAATTCAATCGGGATTCGGAAAGTAGTTTTTGAGTTATATTTATTTAAGCTATTTATTGTAAGAGAATCTATACTTGTTATCGTCGGCACTTGGTGGAATTCCATTGGATACACACTTTTTTCAAGTGAACGCTTGTACTTTTCCACTATTCACTGTCTAGTGGAAAAGTACAAGCGTTTACCTAACAAAGGTGTGTTTTATGTTAAGCTGTGCTGGTTTTATAACTAGCAGCGCCCGGGGCGAAATTTTTATGGTAACCTCTAAATGCAATTAAAGTGCTTACGAAAAAAAAGGATGCAGCAAATGAGCCATCCATAGTAATATTGTAAAAATAAAATAAGTCTGTCTGCTGCTCTTTGAACCGATTTTGATGAATTTGATATGCATAAAGCTAAAGATCAAAATTCAAACGTAGGTCATTTTTTTTTCAAAAATCAACGTTCAAAGGGGATGAAAGTTTTTATGAAAATCGTAACTATTTTACAGCTAAATAAATATATTTATAAAATTAAAAAAAGATATATATAACCCCGATTAAATAAATATAATAATAACAACCCCCGACTAATCCTTCAAGTGATGTGGCTAAGGACCATCTTGATTTGATATCGTAAGTAGATATTGAAACGTATATTAGATCAATATCGTACCTAATATCAGATATCGAGGCGTGTAAAAACTATATATTTTTTTAATTGAGTCACTATATTGCTGCATCGTAGCGATACTGCGCTACGCTCGGTTCGTTATCTCGCTCGATATCCTAAAAAATAAATAGTATATAATATATCATATTTGATGAAACACTATACTGTCAAATACTCAGCGATATGCACAATCGCTCCATATTAATAGCCTATAGAAAAATTGTGTTTTTTAATACATAATATGTTAATACATAAAATGGTTCATATAGGTTTCGGCTAATCAAATAACACAAATATCTTTCTTCTACTAAACCTAACATAACAATAATAATGTTAAATATTTTAACAAAACCACATAAAAATATTGCAGCCATTCCTAAGCCTATGCAAAGTATGAAGTGCAGTTGGTTTATGATGATAATATTATCAATAATCAATACCTGCCAGCGATAGTAACAATCAAACTAGGCTTGTAGGCTTCAACCGATTTCCGTTGCGATAGTATCATATTAGATGTATTTGACAGTTTATAGTTTAAAAATTATATAGTTTCGGAATCCGATATCTAATATCAATATATAGTTACGTTTCGATATTGTAAAAACCCGTTATTACCCACTCCTAACAAACAAAAACATACACATACACACACATACACACACACACACACACGCAAACACACACACACACAAACTCATGCTTACCAACAGTTAATAACAGTTATCGTGGCAGGATAATCACGCAATGCTTACCATCAGTTAACGGTAGGATAATCACGCATCATTATGTTAATAATGCTGCCAAGTGCGAGTCGGACTCCGTTCCATCATTCGTAGCAGCAATCATGATATGAAAGTTTTTTCACTCAGGTGTAGAAAATATGTAAGACGGGGGAAATAATACTATATATGTATAAAATTGCCAAAAGGCCAGTTGTGCAAGTCTAACAGCTATTCTATCCTCCGGACCGGAACATTATACATTACATTACAGCGACAGGAAATGTTATGGTGATGGATCCTACCCGGAAAAGTTGTCGAACAGCGTTCTACCACCACTGGTCTTGTTGGTAATAATTAATATCCTCAGATCTCCAAAGAAAGCAAATTATATGCTTGTGTTTTCGATGTTAAGTAAGTAAGTAAGTGTGCCCATATATGTAATTGACGCCCATATCCCCGAATAGGTAGGCAGAGGCACAACCAGGGTACTCACGACTAGCCGAAGACACTAAGTCCCATAATGTGATAGGTGGCAAACCTGTTGCCAACCGGGCACACATCCAATCCCGAGCAACTTTTTTTTATTTGAAAATTGGAAATACCACATGTTCTTTTTTTTGCTCGACCCGAGATTCAAACCTAAGACCTCATGAAGTCAAGTCCAACACTTGGACCGCTAGACTACAGAGGCCATTATGGGTGTTAGTCGATACGATACGATACGATACGAACGATATCCCCAACCCCTATCTGAACGAGTCCTAGCATGGCACTCTTTTTTCGATAGTTCATTCTTTATGGCAATGACCCGATAGTTTAGGAAAGAGTATATTTTATTGTAGAATGGTTAAAAATAGCAATAAAACGATTGAATCTCTTTGATAAATATTTCGATTTAAATCAATCCATTTTAAACTATTTTTAATCAAATGTCCTAGATTACGTTTAGAAGAGACTTTAAAATTGGACTCTTTAGATGTGATTTAGTTTAATTCAGATGCAAAGGATGATTTTTCTAATATTTAAGATTTTTTTAAGGTAATGAGCCCTTAGACGGTTTTGTATTTTGTGTAAACTATGATTAAGGGTTCATGTATGCTAAAATACGTCAGCAGTATAATGTTTTTCACATACAAAGCAATCATGGATCTTGGTGACAAAAATTCACAAAATTAACATGAATATGCTTTAAAAGACTAGACTACAAAACACGATTCATTTCACTTTGCTCGATAGAAAAAAAATCAAAAAGTTAACCCTTTTTTGGAATCAAAATCCAACTGTCTACTCCAATTATGAAAATATCGATATAAGTACTATACCTAAAACATAAGTGTTTTAGTTTTTATACTTTTTTTAAATTGCTTTTATAGTGTCAAAAATAGTGATTTGTCGCTTAAGACGTTTACTTTAGAGCGCATTATTTGATAGTAATTATGGAATGGCTCTTCTGGCTGACTAAGTATGGGGCCTTAATAACATTAGTAGAAAAAAAAGCAACCTCTTCTGACGCTAATGTACCTATCGCCCCAAATACTTGCCTCCTTGCCAACTATTGTGAAGCCACAAAGCGAAACGAATAATTTAAAAAACCTGTTCAGTTTTGTTTTTTTTAAAAATCGTGATTTGTTGAAGTTATTGTAAAAATCAATATGTAATCCTACTCTGTTTCTAAGTCGTATCTCTGGACAAGTTACACAAATTGAATCTAACTCCAAAGTAAGCAATATAATATAATTATATGCTTGTGTTATGGTTGTTAGTCAACGATACTAATACATAGAAATACTTAAACAGATACCAGAATAAATTTTATAAACACCCAGACCAGGAAATGCAGATATCTTAATGTTTATCACACAAATGTCTGCCCCCGTCGGGAATCGAACCCGAGCCTCGCGGTTAGTCGGTGTAGCTAAGCGAACGCTAGCCACTCGACCAACGAGGCGGTCACACGAGGCGTTTGTATCTGTTTCGAATTACTGCAGTTGCTTTCTTGTACTACCAAAACTTACTTGGTAAATATGCCTATTACGCATCGAATTATATTTTAATATCCTAGGATGTATTGATACATAATAGGAAGCGTAGTTATACAAGAGCGAAAGTTATATCGCAAGACGTGTCGTAACTGACGCTCGGGCTACGAATGAATGCCCAATTATACGTGCCGTAAGTTACTTGTGTTATTACAACTAGCGAGTTATAACTGGGGTTTTAACAAACTTCAAGCCAATCAGCGCATATAATTAGACATGGGCAATAGAGCCGTAACGCGTCAACCGCAGATCAGCTCATGAATCTCGATGCTGAGCTGGAGTTGCGAAACGACTCGTATTTCAGCTTATCTATGGATTTATCGCCTCAGTGGTCTAGCGGTTCAAGTGTTGGACTTGACTGTCTGAGGTCCCGGGTTCATATCCCGGGTCGGGCAACAAAAACAAAATTGGGTTTTTCCAATTTTCCAATAAAAAAATGTTGCTCGGGATAGGATCTTAGCCCGGTTGGCGATAGGCTTGCCACCTATCACATTGTGGGACTTAGTATTATCGGCTAGTCGTGGGTGCTTTGGTTGTGCCTCTGCCTGCCTCTTTGGCGATATGAGCGTGAATATACTTTTTTTTATTAAGATATGAATATAAAATAATGTAAAATACACAATTATTAGTAGTTTGAGACTAAACTTCATGTCAGTCTGACTTTAATAAGTTTATCTTGTAATCACATTTATACGAGCTAACACCCAAGACGTGTGAAAGTAATCAAAGAAAATACTTTGATCACTGTTTTCGTTAATATTTTTATGTGACTCATAATTCACAAGATAAACTCGCGATAATCATTATAACGGAAAAGAGTTATGATATAATAATATAATATTAAATCAAAATTTTATTTCATGCACATAAAACACTTAAATATCTTACACTAGCACTTTAACGTAGCTTCGCCTGCGTAACTTGGCTTTTACTGCACCGATTTTGATGAAACAGAGACTATGTCACTCAGGGATAATTTAGCATTCTAAAAGTGAAAGAATTTTAGAAATCGGTCCAGTAGTTTCGGAGCTTATTCAATTCAAACAAACAAACAAAAAGTCAAACATTTCCTCTTTATTATATTAGTATAGATGACTCCAGTCAATTCGAACTATAGATCTTCGATAATGTTTAACAAATATTGAGCTTAAATTTCCATTTTGCACCTTAGTTTTAAATTTCTATCGAATAATTAAAAATAGGAAAGGCGTATTATCATTGAAATTATCGCCTCTGTGGTCGAATTAACGTTAACGTTGTAACCAAATGTGTCCTGTGATGATCACTTATGTTACGGTGGAAGTCTTAGGTACTTGTAAATAACTCTGCTAATTTTATATTAAACACAAAGTTTTATAACACAACTTTATTTAAGCAATTTACAAATCCTTTTTGTGTTTTTCTATCACATGTGGTTCACGTTGTTACAAAACGCCATACACGGAACAGGAAGACCACAAACTATATACTTATTAAGAAATGTTAAGCAAGTAGTGTTGCCAATATAAATGTAAGTGTAATACCAACAAACTCGATATTTAATTTTCCATTTTGTAAACTGAGCGACAAAAACAGAAAATAAAACAGAAGAAAACAAGTGAATGACGGCTTACGAAGCACAATTTGGAAATAACTATGTAAATTTCAATTTGGAATTCATGACTAGAGAGGAGAAATTTGTGATTGAAATGCCCAGTACAACAAAACTCCAATTTCATATGAAAGGACCTAATATTTACTTCTCCTCCATCCAAAGTTAAAAAAAAAGAAAAAAAAAGTATCTTCACGCCCATATCCCCGAAGGGGTAGGCAGAGGCACTACCAGGGCACCCACGACTAGCCGAAGACACTAAGTCCCATAATGTGATAGGTGGCAAACCTGTTGCCAACCGGGCACACATTCAATCCCGAGCAACTTTTTTTTATTTGAAAATTGGAAATACCACATGTTCTTTTTTTTGCTCGACCCGAGATTCAAACCTAAGACCTCATTAAGTCAAGTCCAACACTTGGACCGCTAGACTACAGAGGCGATAAAAGTTATATGAGTAAAATTTAATATTCTGTCCTAGATTTCTTTGTTATCTATCACCTATTAACATATTGCTATTTATTTTCAGCGTAATGGATCACTAGAATTCGACGGTGTATTTGTAATGAATACGGGGGCAACAGAGTTCTCTGAACTGGGTAACGTGGAGTTGTGGAGGAACTCGAACCGGACTGCATACCGGGACGAGTGCGGCCGAGTCCGGGGATCTACGGGGGAGCTGTGGGCACCGGAGTTCGGGCAGCCAGAGGTCTCTATATTCGCGCCGGATATTTGCACGTGAGTATACTTTTCCTTTTTTTGAATGTGCTAATGTGTTGCTAACCTCGTGGTTTTTTACAACTTCCCCGTGTTGGTCCGGGCTCCTTTGTAGAATAGACCAGCTGCCTTCTTTGCCAGGCAACTTGTAAAAGTCTGACTAGGTGGTAGAGTTTAGCAGCGACTCGCCCGGATTGGTACCACTGCCTTACCTATTCCTGCCGCCATAATGTCATGACGTGTTCTGGTTCGGAGGGTAAGGTAGCCGGTAAACTTACTTTGCTCAAAGTCTAACATCCCGCCGTCAGGTCGGCAACGCACCATTACCACCTTTGGTGTCTCTAGGCGGTGTGAATTTCTTAACATCAGGAAATCCGTCTGCTTGTTTGCCTTCCAATATCATAAAAAAAAAACATCACCGGACTTTAGAAATACTTTTTCCAAGTTATATATATAAAAGAAAGTCGTGTTAGTTACACTATTTATAACTCAAGAACGGCTATAGCGATTAGGCTGAAAATTGGTAGGGAGGTAACTTAAAACCGGGAGAAGGACATAGGATACTTTTTATCCTGTTCAATTGTGAGGAAACTGGGAAAAACAACATTTTATTTTTTTTCCATACAAACTGAACGGGCGGAACGAAGTTCGCGGGAGCAGCTAGTAAATGTACATATATAGAAAAACTGTAATAGGTCAGGCTTGATAAAGTAGTAGCAACCAAAGTCCTCCGCATTGGGTACAAATATCGTGCTTGCTTTTAAAGGGTCGAAAGAAGGAATCCTAATCCTAATATCCTGATATCCTGATCCTAGTATTCTTATTCTAATCCTAATATCCTAATCCTTATCTATACATAGTATAAAGCAAAGTCACTTTCCGCGTCTGTCTGTATGTATGTATGCTTATATCTTTATAACTACGCAACGGATTTTGATGCGGTTTTTTTCAATAGTTAGAGTGATTCAAGAGGAAGGTTTATATGTATAATAACATGCTTCATATATTAGATAACCACTGAAAATTTCAAGATTTCTAATGTAAAGTCGTATATAAACATATTTTTTTGCGCTTGCATTGCAAACGCTGGTTAAACTCTACGAGATAGATCAAAATAATGTACTAAGTATTGTTTACCTTAAAAAGGTCTACAAAAAAGTTCGGGATGGTATATGTTTATCTCTTAGGGATAACTTACAATAACCAATTTTTATCCTTTACTTTTTACGAAAACAATGACTTATTTACGAAGCGATTTAAAGCAATACAGCATTAATCCTTATCTAATTAAGTATCTTAAATAAGTTTTTAATTTAATATAGAACAATATAGTATTTTACAGTATGTAAATTAAACGAATAGTTTCGGAGATATTACAGGTTTAAAATATAGGGACATCGCAGTTGCGGTGGTACCGGCTTTTTATAGGACTGTAATTTACAGCGATCGCACGCATTTATTGGAGCTCCCTAGCTAGGAAAATAACATAACAAACTTAATAAAAACGTGCTTTTCAGCGCGACTTTTTTTTGTCTAAATTGTATTTACGTTCGTAATTTAATAATCCACACTAATATTCTAACTCTAACTAATATTCTAATTTTAACTTTTAATACTCTGTTACCTTTTCACGCCTAAACCACCCAACCGATTTTTCTGAAATTTGGTATGTAGATAGTTTGCATTCATGGAAAGGACATGGGCATATTATTTTTTGTAAATTCAACCCCTAAATGGGTTAAAAGGGGTGGCAAAGTATGTATGAGAAAAATATTTTTATTGCACATTTTTGCATGAAACTTTGAATTAATGTTTTTTAGTACAAATGATGAAACACGTATTTCAGGATTTTTCGAAATTCACTCCCATAAGGGGTTTAAGTGGTTACCTAAGTTTGTATGTAAAATTTAATTCTATTGAAATATTTTGGGTGACACTGAAATAATGCTCTGCAATACAAATTATGAGATACGTATCTAAGCGTTTTTTGAAAATCAACCCCTAAGAGGGTGAACGGGGGTGGTGCAATTTGCGTAGGAAAAATATTTAACAGCAATTTTTACCCTAAGTCCATAACAATGAACCACGTACTTACATCAGTTTATCACTAATGAAAACCACACAAAGAAATTGTGATATACATAGTAGCAAAATTGGTGTAAAATCCCTACTTCCCTACTAATATTATAAATGCGAAAGTAACTCTGTCTGTCTGTTACGCTTTCACGTTTAAACCAGTAAACCTCTTTGCGTAAAGTAAAAAAACCTTTAAAAGTAAACAGTAAAATTTTATTTGTTTTTTTGTTGTTGCCCGGACCGGAAATAGAACCCAAGATCTCAAGAAGTAATTTCGAAGACGGACGGTTAGACCTCAGAGACGATATGTATATTTTTAAAATTTCGAAAAAAAATCTGTTAGATGTTTCCATAACTTGCTTTACAGTTTAATTTCACAGGATTTGCCGAAGTGCAGATAAATCTGTAAACACAATAACGTATTCCTACTATTTATCTGAGGTGAAATTAGAAAAGAGAAAGTGTATGTTCAGTTTTGACGGCAAAATTGCTGAATTGATTTTAATATTTACAAAAAAATTGTGTGTGTACTTATGTACACGCGTTAGAAGTTATACTTCTTCGGCGTAATAAGATAAAAATCTTTTTAAAAATTTTATCTTTTGCCTTGTAGACAAAATGACACTAACCATAAAAATAAAGAAATATTGTGAATACAGTTGTCAGTTCTCACGCAA
Organism: Calephelis nemesis; assembly: GCA_002245505.1. Lineage (NCBI taxonomy): Eukaryota > Metazoa > Arthropoda > Insecta > Lepidoptera > Riodinidae > Calephelis > Calephelis nemesis. Next base: position 16,737 of record NJDD01002731.1, read on the forward strand.
ACATTGGTAGATGTCGTTACTTTTACTTTGTTGGTACCTTTTTTTGAAAAACTAAAATGTTATCTATAGCTGACTTCATCATGTCGGTTTTTCGTGACGGTGTGCGCGCGCATCGTAAAAATTTACCCTCATATTTTTTTTTAACGCGCCAAAAGAAGTTGTAGCGATATGTGCCACTTACCTTCTACCACCATATTTACCTTTATAAATCCGTACCTTCCATTACTTTAATTACCAACCTAAAACCTTTACCTTTACCTGGAGAAACAAATAAAACACAAGGATACACTTTATTATCAAGAAGAGGTAAATAAAACGCAGTGACGATTAGCCGCCATTATCCTGAAAAGGACAACCGTTTCTCGTACGAAACCACATCAAGTTTGAAGCACTGGAAGCCTGCCTATCAAGATCACTGACCGCCCTGAAAAGGACGTGATTACCAACGAGGGATAGGCATATACAACTCCGCATCTCTTCATATAACCAGACTTACCGTACGAGCAACGACGCTCCGCTCACTGAAGATGTCGACCGACGCAGACGGCTCGCTGGCGCAGACTGGAGTCTCGCCCGCAGAAACGCTTTTATTTAACAGGACCGTTCTCGCCGTAGTCACTAGGCAAATGATATTGCATGTATATTCTGTCGGTAGATGTTAATATTTTTATATTTTTTTATGTTACTGTTTACAATTTTTTATGTGATTTTAATGTATATAAACAGACGTAATATTGTAATAAATTCATTCGCATTCGCACTCATTCACAATCACCGATCTCAGAGCTAGCACACTAGTTTCATTATCTTCCGCATCGACCTTCCGTCTGAGCAACTAGTTAAGTAGCAGCATCACGACAACAGTCACACAACGACGGCTACAAAGTATAACTTCAAAAATAGATGAAACTTTGGATAGCGATATACCTAGGCTACATTTTATCTTAAAATTTTAACGAGCAGTGTTGGAGAGCTAAATATCAAATTAGTAGATCAAATATCATATCATATCATCTACGCGGGCGAAGCCGCGGGTAACAGCTAGTAATATTATAAAAGCGAAAGTTTGTGTGTTTGTTTGTTACTCCTTCACGCAAAAACTGGTGAATCGATTTTCATGAAATTTGGCACACACATAAAGGGTAGCTTGGATTAACACATAGGATAGTTTTTATCCCGATAAAACCACTATTAACCACGCGGGCACCGCCGCGGGCAACAGCTAGTAAATTATAAAAGGTAAATAGCGAAATCTGTTGCATCTGTTACTGTTCCAGTCAAATAACACTTTCAAAAATCCTGTTCCATTGAAACAGACCTTGACGTTATTATAACTTCCCGAATGTTACGTGACACAAAAAACAGGTGGATCAGTGGACCTTTTGCTATCTAATCTTCGAATTTCGTATACTATATGCATACTTAATTTATAGTAAACTTAAATAATTAAGCTTAGAATAAAAAAAAAAGTAAATTAAGATTTTTTTTAAATCAGTATTTTCTATATATTAATACGTGATTCTTTGGACCCTTTTTAACGAAAATTGCGCGGACGCAGGAGCATAAAATTTGGCACATTTATAGTTTATGTGTAGGAGAAGTGCAGAACAATAATGTTTTTTTCAATAATAATGCTTATAGAGTACCACTACCATGCATTTGACACACACAAATAAATATATTGATGATAACGGTGAAAGATCACAGATGGCGCACTAAATATTCATAAAGTTTAGTAGTTGGTCTTGAGAGACAACCCAGCTTTGATTATTAAAAGTTTTATTGAGTTTCTCGAAATTGATAGAAAAAAAAGGAGAGTACGTACGTACGTAATGTATCTTCAGAAAATATTCGTCTTTATCCATCCCAAATTGAATGGGATTTCTTCTATTGATCGTATACTTTTAGCGAATGGGCTGCCATTGCTCATGGATATCTATCCCAAAAAATAGGAGTGTCTTTTTATATTTATAATTAACTTGTGCTACTTTTATTTTAGTCTTTGTTAAATTTCATGCGGGTGAAGTCGCCGGCACAGCTAGTCTGTAACGTACATATACATAAATGTGTTATATACATATGTATATAATGAAGCAGACAGTGAGTTCTGTAGTTTTGTAGTACGAATTAAACAAACACTTTTCAATCGCAGCGCTGTTAACGGATTTTTTTTTTGCTTTAATTTCAGAACGATGGATTTGGCTTATAATGGCTCGGTCACCTATATGGGAGTTGAAGGTGTACAATATGCAGCCAATGATTCATTATTTGACAATGGCTATAAATATGCCAGCAAAGTAAGTCATACATACATATTTATCTATAGGTACATATCTTTAATGGTCTAGTGTACCTATGGTCTAGTATGGTCTCTATGATGGTCTATGGTCTAGTATGGTCGAGGTGTTGAACTTGACCTATGACTTGACTCATGAGGTCCTGGGTTCGATTCCCAGGTCGGGCAACAAAAAAAAATTTGGGTTTTCCAATTTTCTTATAAACAAAATTGTTGTTCGGGATTGGATATGTGCCCGGTTGGCGAAAGGGACTTAGTGTCTTCGGCTAGTCGTGAGTGCCCTGGTTGTGCCTCTGCCTACCTCTTCGGGGATATGGGCGTGAAGATATTTTGTTACATATCTTTATCATTATATATAACAAAACTAAGTTGATAAAATGTGCGTGCCGATAAAACTTAAAAAAGATTCCCGATACGATACAGGGACTTATATAGTCCAATAGCCCTTATTAGCTCGAACAAGAAAGCTCCCGTTTTAACTTAAAGGGCGTATTTTTAAAGATATAAGGGCTTTTCCAATTTTCAACTTGAAAATTAAGTAAAGTAGCGGCGCCATCTGTTGTCGAGTAGATGAACTCCATTCAGAAGAACGATCATTATTGAAGCTGAACTCATTTCTGGAAAGAACAAAGGACAAACAGTATTTATACTTAGAATACCACTGATCTCTTTTGTATTGCCATTTCAATTTAAAATATTGCAATTTCCAATAAAATAGCTTTTAGTTTTACAATTAACAAAGCACAAGGACAAACTTTGAAATATTGTGGCATTAACCTCAAAGAACCCTGCTTCTCTCACGGTCAGCTATATGTAGCTTGCTCAAGGGTAGGAAATCCGAAATATATATATATATACATATACGCAGACAATAAAATGAAAAATGTTGTTTATAAGCAAATAGTGTAAAAATGAGCGAATGTTTTACTTTTACTTACTGATACTCTTTTAGTTGCTTGGATAGAAACCTATAGTATAAAAAAAGCATTTTTCAGGCATGCTATTGCGATGAACTCCGCGACGAAAACTGCCTGCCGTCAGGGGCTTTGAACGTATCGTTGTGCAGATTTGGCGCGCCCGCTTTTGTCACGCAACCTCACTTCTATAACATGGAACCTTATTACGCTCAAAAAATCGAAGGACTAGAGCCTACCGAGTGAGTATATATAGAAATAGAGACATACGTACATAAACATGCATTATTTATTTGACAACATAATATCAAAAAAGAAGAAGGCGTAACTTGGCGGAAATCCATACTTAAATCCAAATAAAATTATTTATTTTGCAATTTCCCGCCAAAAAAATATATACGTATTCTGGCGTGACAAAACAGGCAAAATAGTGCGCTGAATTGGAGTTACCGGAAGCCAAAGCACCCAAATGTATCCAGCTCCACACAACACACTCCACTGAACTCTTTTATTAGCACTAACAGACACATACTACTACAAAAAGCATCATCATTAAAATTCAACTGCACTCCATGACGGTCGAGCAGATACAGTGTATCTGCTCTCCACGAACTATACGTATGCATTTTTTTGGCGGGAAATTATAAATTAAATAATTTTATCGGTATATACCTGGGTCCGAGAGTAAAGTACTGTTAAGCCCTCCCGATACCTTAACTACAGGCAATACACATGAAGAGTATCAGAACAGTATGAACGACTAGCGCTTTAAGAACGTGTAGAAACTATGCTAAAACGTCGAATGTTGCCAAGTTTATTATTTTAGGATATGTCTTTTGCATGTTTTTTTTTATCAAATGTCAAGCGAGTAAGCCAACGCTATTGGAAGAAAAGTGCCCATAGATAACATGAGAGAAGAGTCGTTTAGCTTAAGAACGATAGTTCTTTTTGTACGACTATCTGACTATGGTCGCTCCTAGCTGGGCGTTAGCTCTGAATAGTTTTAGAACACTTCGTTAGTAGTTATAGTAACGGATTACGGTTTGTTGATTATATGAACCTCTTATTTGTATCTTCTATTGAAAGATTTAAGATATTCATTGTTAGTTACAAGCGTTTATGCTTTGCACGCGTTGTTTGTTTAAAGCCTTAATCTCTCTAAAGAAGGAAGAAATGAAAAGTAGTTAAATGGGTTGATGATACCTGCAGATTTGCAATAGAGGGTCGGTATTATGTGAGTTTACCTTAATATAATGGTGAAACTTTCTACTATGAAGATAATAAGAAATCATTCGTTTTCAGGGACATGAATTTCAAGCTATCCCTTGAAATGTACACGGGGATGCCTCTCGCGGTTTCCGCTCAGCTGCAGATCAACTTGCTGGTCCGCCATGTTACTGGGATCACGTAAGTAGTTCACGGGATTTTTTTGGATTATATAAAGTTCTTGAAAACCCAAAAGATTTAGTTTATTTCCTATTATTTTCCAATTTAAATTTAAATTCTTATTCCAATTTAAATTCTTATTCCAATTAAAATTTATTTAATTGGAATAAGAAATAAAATTCTGTTTGATTTCCTGATTTAAAAATCTTAATAGCTTTTTTTACCGTTTTGACAGAATTTTCCGCTTGACCGTTGGATGCCGGATGGTATGGAGCTATAGTCATGTGATTAATGCCATTTGATTTACAAAATTTTTCAAATAATGTCGATGTAAAACTTGTCGCGTTATCCGTAACCAGAGTTCGCATCAACCCGAATCGAGCTATGACCTCGCTCAGTTTGCTTAAAATTGTCTCTGATCCTATGTTATTTCGCAAATAAAAACATTCTAACTATTTAGAAAAGGCATCGACTATGACAAGGAAATAGTCTCCTTGGACGTAAAGGACATCAAGATGTACCCGTTCCCAGGGCCCCGCGGGGGCCGGCCAGGGGACTAAGGGCGCTCGCGGCGGCGCGGCGCGCAGATCTCGGCAATTTTCACAAGATCCTATTTTGCTTTCAATTTCATAGTCTAATCCGGGCCACCAAACGCTTGAACGAGCTGCCATTTTCGTTTTAACCACCCCCATGTGAGACGAGTGTAATTCCTCCAGCACCTTTTCCCTAAGACTCATAGGAACCACTACTTTATGTCCTCGCATTATACACCCACCTTCTAATCCTAATTGCAATCTACATTTAAAATACAGCAGTATTTGTGAGTCTGTTATTTTTCGTGGCCACCCCTTAATTATGTAATTACTTACTGTTCGTAAAACTTCATCCCTATCTGTTTCTTGTCGTAGTAAGGAAACCGATAATACGTCCGCACTACCCAGAGACAAAAAATGTAAATATGAATTTATTTCAATATCGCAAACCGGTTCCTCCTCTAGTTGACTTGTTTCACCTATCCCTGTCCCTTCGATGGCTGTGGAGCGAGATAGATAGTCGGCTACATTGTTTTCACTACGAACGTACTGAATGACGTAATTATATGCTGATAAGAAAATTGCATACCGTTGTAGTCTATTCGCTGACATTTCTGGTATTCCCTTTTTATTTCCAAAAATAGATAATAAGGGTTTATGGTCGGTTCTCAAAATAAAAGGTTCTGCCCTGCCATATAAGTACTGGTGAAATTTTTTTTATACCAAATATTATTGCCGTAGCTTCTTTTTGGATTTGTGAATAGGCTGTTTCGCTTTTACTTAAAGCCCTAGATGCGTAAGCGATAACTCGCTCTTCGTCATTTGACTGTGTTTGTGCTAATATCGCAGCTAACCCTCGCGGCCCGGCGTCGACTGTTAATATTGTTTGAAGTTGCGGATCATAATGCGCCAGCACTCGGTTTGATGCGAGCTCTTTTTTAACGATATTAAATGCATTTTGTTGTTCTTCCGACCATTCCCACCGACTATTGTTTTTTAATAATTTATGTAAGGGATTTAAGATACTAGACATGTTAGGTACGAAAACGCGATAGTAATTTACCATGCCTAAAAAAGATTTTACTTCAGAAACATTCTGTGGCGGTTTAGCGTCAACAATAGCTCTAATTTTGTTCTGGGAAGTATGCAACCCGTTTTTATCTATTACATACCCCAGATATTCAACCGATTCTTGGAAAAATTTGCATTTTTCTTTGCGCAGCGTAAGACCTACATTTTAAAATCGTTCTAGTACTTGTTTCAAACGTTTTACATGAGTGTCTCTGCAAGGCCCGGTTATTAAAATATCATCCAAAAATATACAGACACCATCTATGCCTGTCAGTAAATTTTCCATGACTTTTTGGAATATAGCCGGTGCCGAAGATAAACCAAAAACTAGGCGTTTATATTTGAACAAGCCTCTGTGAGTATTTATCGTAGTCAACTTTTGTGAACTTTTGCATAAATTTAATTGTAAATTTAAATCTAATTTTGTGAATTCCTGGCCATTATGTAGTCGCGAAAATAATTCTTCTATTCTGGGAAGTGGGTACCTATCAACGTTAAGTACTTTGTTTAGAGTCACAGAGTAGTCGCCGCAAATTCTGATCTCACCATTTGGTTTTAAAACGGGAATAATCGGGGTTGCGAAATCACTGTGGTCCGTCGGCTCAATAATTCCCAATTCTAGAAGTTTATCCAACGCCTCATCTAACTTTGGACGCAAGGCTAGTCGATCTATTTGTTTAAAACGTTAAATATTTTTAATATTGGCATGATAATAACTTATGTAATAACTTAAGACAGAAGGTCCTTCAAGTAGACACTAAATAGATTAACCGACTTGGTATTACATGGATCTCACAACTTTTGACGGTAGAAAGACTGAGCTGCGAGACTTGGGTTTTTTACAGGATGTTTTTGATGGGATCTTACTTCTTTTTGTAGAGCCTTTCTTTTTGATACCATCTACTTCAAACGATTAATAGATTAACCGACTTGGTATTACATCGAAATTATAAATGAAAATCGCAAACTTATAGGTTAGGTTTCGAGGCACATCCGAACAGCATGAGGGCGCTCGCACGTATGCGTGCGGCTGCCGCTCGCTCGAAGGCATTCACATTTCATTGTTCTGTCATTTTGGCGTATATTTTGCTTGTCAGTCATAGAGTAAAATAGAGGCCAGTCTGTCTGTAAGGAGGCTAGTCGCGCCAACAATTTATATATAACAGATTTAAATTATAATATATTGTTTTATTAGATTTTCGTACTTCAAGACATGTCCAATCATGTGTTTTTCATTACGTCGACCATTTTACAAGTAATAATGTTGTTTAGTTTCATGGGCTAAACACACCCTTACCCACCCTATACCCCCTCCCTTGCCTCATATGGTAGGTACCTATCTACACCTATTAAATTTATAACCACCACCAACCACCAACTGCATAAATAACTTTGTAATCCCTCCCATATATTTATATGGGATTACAAAGTTATTGATGCAGTTGGTGTATTTGGAAAACTGGACCGAAATTACAAAATATTTAAGTTTTCCCATGATTAAGACACTAAACTCTATATGTATTCCAAATATGAAGCTTCTAAGTCTGCTAGAAGTGCCTTGGACTTTTGATGATCGGTGAGTCAGTGAGTGACAAAATTTAGAAACTTTAACAAGTTGTCATTCTTAAACTACTGGTTCAAATTGACTGAAATTTTAAATATTCCGTGTTTATACAATGCCGGATTAGTTACTGAAGATTCAGGTTTCTTGCTTTATCCACAACCGAATTATAGGGGGTCGAAAAAGGCCCGAATTGCTTCGAGAAAAGGTTGGTACGGCCGTGTCGCTTTTTTTTTGCTCGACTTGGCGGGGGCACTGCCGTGCCCCCAGATAAAGAGTTAACTTATCTAAGAATAAACATATTTGCACGCCACAATGTAAACAACGCCAAAAAAAAAACATGCTCGCGAAAAGTAAACAAATATTCTTTCTTTCGTTCAATTACATTTCCCTATATAGGTATAAGCCAATTGAGTAGCACAAAGTAAGTAAGGTGATAGTTGCGATTTCTCTCGGTAGGTAAATAATAATTCTTATCTATTTCCCTAAACTTAACTATCAATCGTCACTAATAGATCATGTATCGATATCGGTACTCTACTTTTTCTGGACAGACTTATAATGTCAAAATGGCAGCCATATTTAGAAGCCGACGGCAGGCTTTTTTCGTAGGTATTTCATGTCCATATACTTAGAGGTCAATGCATTTTTCAGATTAATCCGGATATGTCAGATTGTGGCGTTTTAATCAACGTTTTCGGAGTGATAGATTAAACTTTTGTAGAAATGTCATGTACAGATTAATCTGACAATACAAAACGTGTTTTGTCTCTTTCTATTTCGTTAGTTGAAAGAAGATAGCGATAACTTATTAGTTTAGGGAGTGTGCCACAAAGTTACGACCGTTTACGGACGCAAGAAGATTTTCATTCCAGCTTCGGTTTGGCAATGCACCGTTATCGCTTCTGGTATCTATATATTTTTAACATTAGGAAATACATTTCCTTGTTTGCGAGGCATTTCTTAAGCCCTTGGTCAACGATCCAGTCATTATCTCCTTAATTTTTTGTTGTCCGTTGCCCGTGTTTCCACGGAAAGCCATTAAATATCGGGATATATTTTTGCCATATATTTGCCATATATTTTATCCTTGTTCAAGGTCAAGTCTATTCCTGTGTTCAAATACATTAAAATCGGTCCTGTCACTGTCACGTAACAAAGTATTACTACATACTATAAAATAAAGTCGCTTCCTCTGTCTCTATGTCCCTGTGTATGCTTAAATCTTTAAAACGATGGATTTTGATGCGGTTTTTTTAATAGACAAAGTGGTTAAACCAGGAAGGTTTATATGTATATTTTATACCAGTGTGAAGCCAGTGGTGGGGGAGGGGGGCTAGTACTATAATAATTAGTAAGGTTTAATTAGTTAACCGCCAATAAGTTTCTGTCTGTTGTCAGACTGAACAACCAGCTCCCGGACCCGGACACGCTGGTGCCGATGTTCTGGTTCCGGCAGGAGGTTCTCATCACAGAAGATTACGCGAACATGGCCAAGTTCGCGCTCAACGTACGGTACGGACTGCCGTACGGGTTGTACGCTTGGACGGTAAGTATCAAATTAGTAGCTTAATTCCCGTGTTGGTCCGGGCTCCTTTGCAGAATAGACTATCTGCCTTCCTGTGCCAGGCAGCTCCTAAAAGGCGAGCAGAGGCATACCGTTACTAACACCGTGACATCTAACTAGGTGTTAGAGTTTCGCAGCGACTCACCCGGATTGTTACCACCTACTTACCTATTTCTACCGCCACAACGTCATGACGTGTTCCGGTTCGTAGGGTAAGGTAGACGGTAAACTTACTTTTGCTCGAGACCTACCGTCTCGGTCTCAGGTTGGCAACGCACCATTACCACCTTTGGTGTCTTTAGGCGGCGGGAATTTCTTACTATCAGGAAATCCCTCTGATTGTTTGCCTTCCAATATCATAAAAAAAAAACAATGGCCGTCTATATGGTAACTCAGAACGCTTTTTTGTTTGATATGTTGAAAGAGATGTGTAGATTTTTTAAGATTCACTAGATATTTTATTAATGCTCGTTTACAATTTAGTATTTTATGTCAAGTGCGCTAATCTATACATATAATAAAACTAAATCTGTACATAAAATGTTTTTTAAAAGCGATTGCTACGTATTGTATACAGAATACAGAACCCTAAAAACGGGTTATTATTTTTTTTGTCGGTTTGTTCGTTAAACTTTTACACAAAAACGGATTGTAACTAAATTTTGTGTAGTACTTCCTAGTATCCCCTTTCAACATTCATGGTAACATTTACTGCGGAAAAATCTTTCTCTTCTATCACTAAACACGGAAAGTAATTTCAACGTGTGTACGAAGTCGCGGGTACCAGTTCGTATCACATAAAATTGTTTAATTGCCTTATCGCCACTGTGGTCTAGCGGTCCAGGTGTTGAACTTGACTTCATGAGGTTCCGAGTTCGATACCCGGGTCGGGCAATAAAAAAGAAAATGAGGTTTTTCTAATTTTCTAGAAAAAGGTTGCTCGGTTGGCTATAGACTTGCCATATATTTCATTGTCGGACTTAGTGTCTTCGGCTAGTCGTAAGTGCCCTGGTTGTGCCACTGCTTACCTCTTCGGGGATATGGGCGTGAAAATACTTACTTACTTATTGTTTATTTGTAAAGATAGGAAGTTGGTCACATTCGTACGTTATCACTAAACTACGTCACAACAATATTAAATATTACTACAGTTTGTTTAGAAATTTATGACCGCTTGCAATTGTCTGAGTTAAATTATTAATTTCCGAACCAACTTCTAACATACGATGATTTAACTGTGTGTTAGATGCTAGCTCAAATTTATTTAACCCGTTATTAAATGTAGCAAAGGAACGTCAAGGACCGCCGAAAAACCAGGAAATGAATTTAGAAACTACTAAATTATGTAAAAAATTAAGAGATTACAGAGTATCATATCATATTATGCATGAGTAAAAAAATTATAGGGAGGTAGCTTAAACCCCCGAGTAGGACATGGGATACTATTTATCCCGTTCCACTGCGAGGAAACTAGGAAAACCATATTGATTTTTCCTCTACAAATTGAACAGGTGGTACACAGTTCGCCGAAACAGCTAGTCTACGTCTAGTTACGTAGTCTAGTCCAACAAGGTGTAAAATTTTTAGCTTTTAAAAAATACCATTTATTTTTTTAAATACCTAAAGGGATTTTTTTATATTTTCCTGGTGACTCTTGAGACCAGCTACCCCCTTCCCAGCTACGTAACCTTTTGGGACGGCCTGTATATTAGTTACACTATTTCACCAAGAAAGGCTGAACCGATTAGACTGAAAATGAATGGGAAGGTAGCTTAGAACCGGGAGTAGGACATAGGGTACATTTTTTCCATTCAACCGTGAGGATACTAGGAAAAACAATATTTTATTTTTTCCCCTAGAAACCGAACGGATGGAATGAAGTTTGCCGGAGCAGCTGGTCTTTTTAATGTATACTATTTTTTAGATTAACGTGTTCTATAATTAAGGACAGCTTTATGTATAAAATTTAATAAGAGATATTCGCGTTAACAATACGTTAAACTGTCAAATATAAGATTTTAAGCCATTTAAGTTAAAACTCTTTTAAGCTCAAACTTAAATATTTTTCATTAATTCTTCGTAAAATACAAATAGTTTGATATGGTATACGGTTCCATGACCTTATTGTTTCAATGATAATAGCTTAATTTTTTTATCATTCTGTTTCAGGTAATTGGAGCAGTCCTCATGATGGCAGGTATTTACGTTTTAATGCGTAAGTTGTTGAGAACACCAGAAACAACGCCTATATTAGAAGAAACCAACGAAAGCTAACACAATCTATTGACAGATGTATATGACTTTTCCCATGGAGAGAAACAGAGAAACTTTAATGAAATGTTCGCCATATTACTTTTATGACATTTGATATTTTTTTATATAAATTAAAAGACGTTTAAATGTATTTATACGTTGGAAGTATTTGCGGACCCGATCATATTAAAAGATTAAAAACAAAGATTTTTCCTTCTTTTAGACGTCGGTACTAGGTAGAACCTCGCTGTAAAGTGGGCAAATTGTACCTACTATTGGATCTGGCCCTAAAATTAGCAGATATGTTTGTGTTATGAGTTTAAGTCAACAATAATGATTAATACATAGAAATACTTGTATTGATATTGACATAAATGGATTAAAAAATATACCACAAACATTGTCCCTGTCCTCAGTCAACACTCTTTAAAATGTGACGTCACAATTTAGTGTAGTTATCTCTGTCTAACAACAAACTTTAAATCTTGCTCATATTAAAAGATTGGACACTCGTTTTTTTGCAGCGAAAGAAATTGTTTTGTTGAAGATTTGTAGCTTTTGTAAAAAAAATATTTTTTGGGAAAGATACACGTTTCGAGCGATTATTAAATAAACAATGGTAGTAATTCTGCTGTTCAAAAACTAAACTTATTTTAGATGCATGCTATCTTTCTCAAATGAAACAAAAAGAAAAGAGATGGGACATTTTAGACACGTCAGATTAGCCCGAACATGTCCAATCGCGATGTTTTTAATCGACGTTTTCCGAGTAATAGTTTAAACGTCTGTAGAAATGACGTGTACGATCTAATTTGACAGCGCTAAAAGTGTTTTGTCTCTTTCTGTTACTTTCGTTGAAAGAAGACAGCGATAACTTAAAATTAGTTTAGTGAGTGCGCAACAAAATTACCACCATTGTACTAACTATAAAAAATATCTATGGAAATATTTTGAATGAAAATTTGATGATGAATCGATTTTGAATATGCTATTCATATATCGACTCATTAATAATTATGTAATAACGTATGAGTAATAGTAAGTTGATATTATATTCTGTATCACATTGTCATCCTATTAATATTATAAATGCGAAAGTTTGTATGTATGGATGTATGGATGTTTGTTACTCTTTCTCGCAAAAACTACTAAGCCGATTACGATGAAATTTGGTATGTAAGTAGCTGAAGACCCAGAATAACATATAGGCTACTTTTTATCCCGGAGTTCCCGTGGGATTGGGACTTACGCGGGTGAAACCGCGGGGCGCAGCTTAGTAAAGACTATATACTTGATTGAACCTTGGAGTACTTTGCCCTGTGTGGTTTACAAAACGGATAGTGTATTTAGGAAGGTCCACGAATATTTCCAAGTTTTTTTTATAATCAAATCATAATAAAAAATCGTTTATTATAATGTTGGTACTTTGTAACTTTTGATAATGTTATACTTTATCACAAATTTTGAGGAAAGATTTTTTAACTAAAACGGCCGTTGAATTTGTGACATTCGTCTTTCGCTGCCGACGGTCTGCTGTTAGATCTTCTGAAGTCTAATTCCTGCACCAAATTCATTATTTTTTTGTTAAAGGTGACGGTTTTTCTTTTTTCAAAATTTGTGAAAATTTATCCAAACGAAAAAATATGTCAATTTTATACTTTTCTAACTAACATTCTATTTAGTAGTTACATTAAATTTAATTATTTGTTTATTGATGCACCAAAGGTACTATCAGTTACAAAAGTCCATTATTCATTTACGTACAGTGTGTATGAAAAATTATTTTAGCACTTTTGCATCTGATAGTACATAATTTTAGGATGTCTATGGAACTATGGTAATTCAACTTGAACTTGGTTTCTTATCAACATATATGTATATTTGTAACAATTTCGTATAATATGAAGTCAGTAATTTTCATATAATTCAAGCTAGTCTTGCCCAAAAATATTTGCATTTGTGGATATACATGTACATGTATGTATAATAATACATATTTATAAACAAAATATACATAATTTACTTATAGGTATATTTTCTATTAAAATTTAATGGTCTTATTAACAAAGACTGAAGTATTTCAAGGTTAAAGTTAACATTATGACAATGTAATATGATATTTATATAGATAACTACAATGTAGGGAAACCTTTGTTGTCAAGCGGTCCGTCGTTGGACATGACTTTTTTATGTCCCTAGTTCCAGCCCCGGGTCGGGCAACTAAAAAAAGGAGGGGTCATCAATTTTTCTATTAAAAATAACGTCCGAGATAGGATTTCTGTCTGATTGCCGATAGGCTTGCCACCTATCACATTTTGGGACTTAGTGTTCGCCTAGTCATGTATGCCATGGTTGGGGCTCTGTTTACCTCTTCGAGAATATGGGTCTGAAGATACTTTATTCAGACTTTAATGTTACCATAATACTTCCAATTCTTTATGTTATAAGGCGGTAACGTTCTTATAGAAAAACCAAAACTGAAGTACTTCAAGGCTGAAGTTGATAGTATAGTACGTACTTATATACATACGTATCGTATGTAATTATATACATACATATCGTAACTACTATAGTCATTATACTCTTTGTTACACTATAATGTCAACTTGTACTTTAGAGTATTTTGTTTCATGTTTGTTAATAACATTTTTACCTTTAAATGAGAGTTCTGGGTAAGGGGGGGATAGTCGTAAAGCTTATATAAGATACTTATCATGAAATACTTTATTAAATAAAAAGATATGTAGATAGTTAAGAATCCTATGTCTCATATCGTTGGCAACTGTTTGTATCGTTACTTAATATTAGTTTTAAAGTTATTTATACTAGAGGAATTTGTTTTAACCAGTGTTCGCCTATACTTCAAAATCCACCAACTGTGACTAAGTTTGAGAATCTTATGGTGGGAATAATATTATCCTAAGGCAGTTTTACGAAAGGTTTACATTAAAATATTATGTACTAGCAGATTCACAAGGGAGACAATTGAATGTTATTATACATTTAAACCTTTCTTTTGAATCACTTTAATAAAAACTAGCCGTTTCACGCAGCTTCGTCTGCGTAACTTGGCTTCTACTGCAGCGATTTTGATTAAACAAAGCCAATGTCAGTCAGGGATAATGTATCATTCTACAGGTGATTTTTTGAAATCGGTTCAGTAGTTTCGGAGCCTATTCATTTCAAACAAACAAACGAAAAATCAAACCTTTCCTCTTTCTAATATAAGCATAGAAAATCGCATCAAAATCCGTTTCGTTGTTTTAAAGATCTAAGCATACTTATGGACAGACAGCGAAAAGCGACTTTGTTTTATACTGTATAGTTTTGTAGTTTAAAAGAATTGTTGTGAAAACTAAATAACTTAATTAAGAAGACTATAATATACAGTGTTAGGCGTGATTCACACTTACCACATCACGCTTCGACAAAAGATGATCAAGTAGTAGTTGCTTACAAATAGTGTGAATTCAGTTTGGTGCAATTGAGTTGTGGTATTGTCAAAATATAGACGTGGTTTCATTGACGTGAAATTTGAAAAGAAAACAATGTGTTCTCGCTGTCGATGTCTTTTTCACCCACTTCGTCTAAAATGACGGCAAAATGTAGTCTGTGAAATTTACTGTTAAGTTTAAATGCAAAATTACGCCTGATCACATCATTTCGTTGTCGTGTTGTTGTGGTGAGTGTGAATCAAGCCTTACGAAGTAACCAAAAAATGTTGACTACCAGGCGAACACTGGTATTTGTAAATGCGAAAGAAATGTTAGAAAAATGATATAAAATAATAAACGGAGCGTTGCCATTTTCGAGCGAACTAATTCTTTCATTTACTTCCAAAACCAATGTCAGTGTTTGAACCCGGGCTTAGTATATTTATTCCTTCTAATAGTGATAACAGCCTTTCGCATTTATGACCTACGAAAAGTGTTATTGTTTTAGGGTTGTATTAAGGACGGTAATGATACGATAATAATATTAAATTTCAAATATTAAGTCACGCAAATGTAAATGCAACCTTAGATTTGTAAAAGTTAGTTGGCTATTTGAATTTTGTTACAATAAAAAAAATGTCAAAAACTGTAGCCTTTTTCATATCGTTTAAGAATCAATGAAACGATATGCCATCTGTGTTTAAATAACAGTTAATATTATATTAATTTTCCGAGCATCTTATGACGTCATTACTTACAAAATAAAACGTCACCGGTATATGATTATCATTTTGATTGAGCATCGACGAACAAAACGAAGAAAGTATTAATTTGTTTTTTGTGCATAAAAGAATTGGTATTTTTTAAATAAATGAAACTATGAGAGATATAAATAAAATTGACCAGCCGATTGCTTAAAATATAACACAAAAATAGTTAAAAAGTATGAATTGAACCTAACCATAACTAGCTTTTTTGGAGAGAGTAAGGTTATCATATTTTTAAGTATGTTACTTTTTATTCTCGTGATACAAAAGTACTACTGGGTAGTTTCCATAAGCTCTTAAAACATTCATTCATCGGAGAAAGCAAACCCTATGACGTACATCATAAAGTTGCTTATAAAGGCGGACATTTAGCAAGATGGAAATAATACTGCTATAAGCATTCATGCTAGAACCACTGATATTCAGGAACGCAACTATTACTTAATTGTCGAAACTTATTAATATATCAACGCTATCATTATCGTCCAGTGAAAAAACAACTTTTTATTCATTGTGTAGAAATTAAGAACAAAGCAATTTATAAAAAGATATATTTTTATATGTGGGTCGTCATTTTGTAAGTTATAATTTTTATTACATAATTTCAAACTTTGACATTTAAGGCTGTGGAAATGGCAACAGTCTGTGCAATGTTTGATTCAGTAGATGGTACTGAAAACATTTTGTCGATCTGTCGACTCTGTTATCTACATCTGTCGACTATCTGTTGAATATTGTATGCCCGCATGCTTGGTATTTGCTCAGTGCTTTAAATTTCGTACTTCATAAGATCAACACATTTTTTGACATTGCCAGTGTCAAAATACTATAAGCCAGTGTTTTAATCAGTCAAAATAACGTGGTTGTCCTTACAAATGTAATTTAATCAACATAATGTTAATTTTTGATTTATAAGTGATAACTAATATTTAGTCTTGAATGGAAAAGTCAGCCATCAAATAAGAGGCGAAATTTTTAGCGCCATCGAGTTTTTTTAAATAGTTATTAAATTTCGCGTGCATATTGAGAAAAATAGAGTCAATTTTGGTAACATTTTGTACAATTTTGTTTAGATAAAGTGGACGAGCGAAGAATTTATGAAAAAAATAGGCTATCGTGAGTTTTCTTGTTGCTGCCAAATCTCACTAGACAAGCTTGAGTAAGGATACCACCGCTACCACCAAAGCTCTGACATGACTTTCTATGACTACCTATGACTAATTTGGTATCAGTTTAGCTGCAGTTTACTATATTGGTAACCTTATTCTTAACTTAAGCTTGGCTTATAGCAGAAGCTAAAGCCCATGCCAAAATAATAAACATCAACTTTTGAATATTCATTACCGTCGGGCCTTTTTAACAGATAGTCGATAATGTTGCTCTTATTTTTACACAATTCACATTTAATTATATTTATATTTGATATTAAATAACTGATATTGGTTTCTCGATTTTATCTTCAATAAGCAAAAGGGTAAGAAATGGCGGACATATTAAAAATTAACTTAGAAATTGTTAGCATTTTGGTTTATTTTCTAATTGTTTTAAATCTTTAGTGCTAAGTTCAAAATATTACATTTCTTGTCCCATTGCTTATTTATTAGCCACGGAGCGACAGTTGATGTTCACAATGCTTGATAATACAGTGCTGGAAAATTTGACAGTTTATCGCTTGAGAGGAAACTGTCCCAGAGAATCTGTAGCTGGTTGACTCATTAATATCGGCCAGTGTTAATAACCTATCTAAGGGTCACTTGCACATTGCCGGGTTACATTTGATATTGAGTTAAACTGTCAAATGCAAGGTGACTTAACCAGTGTTAAGTATTTAACCCTAGAACGTGCAAGTGGCCCTGAGATTGTGTTATTTTAGGTTAGATGCCAGGTACCCGCTGTTATTTTTCAAAAATTAACAACTTAGCAATAAAAATTTAGAAGGCCTACCTTTATCTATAGATAGGTTTTTAATATTGCCGTATATTTACTACTCGATTAGAAGTTTGGGTGCTGGTCTCAGTGTATGGAAATTGTAACGAGTTTATTACATCTGCCATACATTTCCAGCCAGTGCAAATGTTGGAACATCAAGTGCGGATGTAAATTGAAAGAAATTTGTTGTGGTGGTGCTATATTGTTATCTGTGATCTTTAATGTATGGAAGTTATATTTTATTAAAATAATCATTCGTTTACTTTGTTTATGTATTATTTTTATACACCGTATAATCCCACTTCCTAATTTCCTGCTGTTTCTTTACTTTGCACTGTTTTAGTGGCAATTTTTAACCGACTTTAAAAGGAGGAGGTTATTAATTCGACTGAATGTTTTTTTTTTGCATGGCTGTTACACGATTATCACTCGGGCAATAACAAGCCCATTTTGTTGGTTATCTACTTTTTGGAAAGGTAGCTAAAGATTTTATCATCCAACCTACAAAAGTACTAGTGGGATGTTGATAAAACAATGATGTTGATGTTGGGACAATTAGTAATCATTAGCTTTCTTTCGAAAAAGGCACTGCCAAATCGCGACGTCGTGATGAAATAATTTCAAATTTATTGCTCATAAGTTGTTACTGTTAACGGTGATTTATTTTTTCATTGCAATTATTCTCTGACAACTAGTCTTTCTTTGGTCGAATTTTTACAGCCAGCGTTTCTTGTCAGGACTAGTCCCGAAAATCCGGAATTTTCTCCAACATTCATTCATTCATTCATGAAACGCATTGTCATTGTTGACGAGACGTGGAGAGAGAGACACGCAAATGACGAGAGAGTATGACATGCAAAACTAGTCAACAAGCTTTGCAGTGGCGCCATCCAAGTGAACAGAAAACAAAAAAAAAACAACACGACACGCCAAACTCGATTAAAAGTCGAAAAAGTCATGTTGAGTGTTTTCTTCGACTATCGCAGTGTTGCACACTAGGATTCTTGCCGGAAGGTCAAACGGTAAATAAGGAATAATATTTATGTGTTATGTGGAATTTAAGACAGCAATATTGACGAATTGTAGATTTGTGTAAAAAAATTGTTGGATTTTGCACCACGGTGATGCACCTTCGTGAACTAATTTTTGATTAAACACTCAACAAATACCATCGAGCAACCACCGTATTCACCAGATATGGCTTCAAGTGACTTTTTTTTTCTAAACTTAAATTACCACTTTGTGGCATCCGCTTTCAATAGGTAGAAGATATAAAAGAGAAAAACTGAATTTAATTCCGGAAACAGCGTTTAAAACATGTTTTGATAATCAAATAATTTTTTGGCGTAAGCGTATCCTTTCTGAAGCATACTTTGAAGGTGATAAAAACAAAGTTTGGTGAATAGCAAACTGTTTGTGTATTATTTATCTTTTCCCGTACTTTCTTGACAGATAAGTCTAGAATTTTCTCTGTTTGTCCCCCTCTGTACAGGGTCCTGGCTACGCCCTTGTGTAAACGACTTTAAATTTAAATTGAAGTCGTTTTTAGTAATTTTACTGCCTTTGAATTATTTGAACCGAAGTAAGTAGTAAGAGATAAACGGGTTCCTGCGGGAGAGCTAAAAAACTAAAACTAATCTAGCCACTGGCAATATTTAGTAATTAACAATAAATTATTTGATAAATATGACGACGGACATGACTTACTTACTTATATGACTTATGAAGTTATGACTGATGACTAATTATAATTGATCAAAATTGATATAAAATTTGATTCAAATTTCTTGACGAATGGAGAAATACTAACGTGAATGCCAAAACCTAAAGAAAGAAAGAAGAAGAAATATAACGACATTTGATTCGAGAAAAGATGCTACAAGTATAAACTTTCTCCAATGACAAATAGTACTTATAATTAAAATAATACTGTTTTAAGAGTTTATGGTAACTCGCCTGATGTTAAAAAAAAATCATGGTCTATGGAGACCATAGACTAAAATGATACCATATTTCAAGGTTGTTCATCCAGTTCAAGCGTGTACAGCTCCCTAACTCCAGTGGTTTTGTTGAAAAGGGCACATTTTACCTATCGTCGATGAAGTACCAATACCTCCTAAGTGTTAAGAATCTAATTTTACACTAGAAGAAAAAAACGTTTAAAAAAAAGGCTTTATTTATTTTGATTAACTTTTGGCAGTAAAATAGTTTCTAATACATTACCTTTTTATTAGTTACAATGGGATGTGGTTATGTTTACGTTATATAGGGATTTAGTCACTTAGGAGATATTGATTCTAGAACTTGAAAATCCACTTTAATGTTAGGAGTTATTTCTTGTAAGCAAAACACATAATTGAGTGAATTATTTTTATTTGACATTAACAATTGACAATGTTTTATAATTATTAAAACATAACAACTATCGAACTCAAACCAAACATGAATATTTTTTCAAAAATCTCTTTTAGAGAACTAAAAAATAAAACAAAAAGCCCAAAAAATCTTCTCAGCTTTCTAATTTTTTATGTAGTGATATACTTTTTTAAATTAAATGAATTTAAGCTTAAATTTTAGGCAACGTGTCGTAATAAGTATGGCAATCTGATGGTAATACATTTTTCATGCTTTGCAAATGATTAAATTTCGTGGCTGTTATAGGAAGAGGTGCGTTATTCATTTGTAAATAGGTATTAACTCCTGCAAAAATTTTAGGCCTCGCCGGTAAATCGAACCAGTCGTCATCAAAATTCAATTTTATTGTAATTTTTCCGTCGTCAGTGTATCTGATGGCTCGAATGTTTGTTACAGTCGGGTCCCCCGCTTTCCGACCTGGCCGAATACTTGAATACCGAAAAGTTGCAGCACTACCATAGTTTTTAACAAAACTGTAGTCAACATCGCACAATGTTTTTTTCGACCAAAAAAGTGACATCGTGAGATTTATGCATAAAACGATCGGCTATTCTATTTGAAATGTAAGAGTAAAACTTCCAGATCTCTATCTCTAATGGTTTTTATAGAAACACAATTTGAAGATCATTTGACCTTTGTCAGAAAATAATGAAAAATGTTATTTTAAAAAAAGTACATAATGCGTAGCAAATTACAACAATAACAGAAGGATAGAGTCATATTTAACGCATATAATTCCAGTATAATTTATAAAAAAACTTTATTAGTTACGATATTAACAACGAATTTTGCGATTTTATATTTTATTTTTTTATTTTATTTCTAGGCTGACTAATACAGGAAGGTTCTTTTAGCTTAGGAGCATCCCTCATAAAATTCTCAGGTTCTAATTCTGCGGAACTTTCGAGTAATGTCCGAGGTCAAAATTCAAAAATTAGGGTTGTCATAAAAGTTACTTAATAGGTTACGGCAGATGATTATTTTTTTTGTTATGTTATAATTTCAGCGGTCAATAAAACGTTATTTTAAAGTGAAATTATATCAAAACAAATGAAAAACGCGGAAGACGAGTGTCCAGAACCTACAACAATATGGTGTACATATATTTTAAAATCAAACAAATTAACACTTATTTCTATTTATAACAACTTCATAAAATTCATTACTCATTTTTATGTTACAATTTTATCACATCTTTTTAGAACAAGCTAGATACGAGAATAAAAGGCAAAACAAAGTTTCCCATAATCCCGTTTATACTTTTTTTAAACTATCTTTTAAACTACTACCATTACCATACCATACCATACCTACTCCTAACTTAAGCATCAGGAGCAAAAAAAAATTCTTCGGTAACCAAGCCTTCTGTTATCATATTAAATACATATGATACAGTAATAAAGACATTTTTGTACCTAGAGTACTTTAGTAGTAGTTTATTAATAACGCAGTCAAGATTTTAATCAAATCGCCTATTACACTCGGCTAAGCACCTATTACATTATTCTCAGCACATATACAAATTTTTATCAGTAGCTAGCCGAACCGACCGACCTTCCTTGGACCATAAAACAACTACCAGCAAAATTCCATTACGACAGGTTCAGCAGATTAGGCGTGAATCTCAGTCATAATACAGAAAGAAAGATAGACAATTAGACAGAAGGAAAAATAATAAAATAATATGTTTTGCTATCCCTTTTTAATTTAAATTTCATGATCTCTGTTTTTGCGAAAAACGTTTTAGATTACTTCCCTATAACCATTCCGCCAGTATGATCAACGTTTTAGTCGTTTCCCAAATCTTTTTAGTTTTGTAATTGATGAGAAGAAATGATGATGAAAGCATCGCAAACAGAAAAAATGGAATCGTAATTGAAAAAATTACGAAATCGGTACATCCGTTAAAAGTTATGACGCAAACACACAGACGGACACACACAGACACAAACACGTCAAACTTATAGCACTCTTCTTTTTCCGTCGGGGGTTGAATTTAGCTGTGACCAAATAGTCTTTTCGCTATTACTATTGCTATTTAAAACACTTCAATTCCATTTTCTACATAGCCCTTGAACTGTGCTGAAGATTTACCTCTAATAACGTATTTCTCAAGTTTTGTTTACTTCATTTGATGTGATACAAAATCAAACGCTTTCCTCATATTTTTAAATACAGAAAGAGGATACTTTTTAAATATTTAGATATTATTTCTTTTTTAAAAACCACCAAAACAAGCATTTTTCTATAAAGTAAAATGAAGTACGTAGATACGTACAAAACTATAGGATAAAATTATCAGCCAAAGTCAGGGCGACATCTAGTCAAACATAATTTAACATGGGAAGAATGTAAAAAAAGTTTATAAGTTAAAGGTCATATTTTCTGGTAGCCCTAAAGTTAATTTTGGAAGTTAATTTTCTCAAAAGTTTCACGCAGTTAGAACCTGAGAATTTTATGAGGGATGCTTCTAAGCTAAAAGAACCTTCCTGTATTAGTCAGACATTCTACTTCAGCCTAGAAATAAAATAAAAAAAATAAATATGAAATCGCAAAATCCGTTGTTAATATCGTAACTAATATTTTTTTTATAAATTATACCGACATAATATGCGCTAAATATGACTCTATCCTCCTGTTATTGTTGTAATTTGCTATGCATAATGTACTTTTTTTAATTTAACATTTTTTATTATTTTAAGCCAAAGGTCAAAGGATCTTCAAGTTGCATTTCTATAAAAACTGCTAGAGATAGAGATCTGGGAGTTTTACTCTTACATTTCAAATAGAATAGCCGATCGCTTTATGCATAAAACTCACGATGTCACTTTTTTTGGTCAAAAAAAACACTGTGCATCGACAGCTTCGTAAGGGAACGGATGTATTCTAGCTTCCTTCGTCACAGAAATGTAATCGCTCGGTAGATGTATCTCTCGGTTTTTAAGCTTTCTTTCTATAGCACTATGGACTGAGTCGCACTCC
Source organism: Calephelis nemesis (assembly GCA_002245505.1). NCBI lineage: Eukaryota > Metazoa > Arthropoda > Insecta > Lepidoptera > Riodinidae > Calephelis > Calephelis nemesis. Next base: position 39,845 of record NJDD01002731.1, read on the forward strand.
ATTTGAGTGTGACCCGGTTCAAGAAACTTTTGCTCTATTTGAACGTTGTGTCTTATGCTAAAATCAATTAGGGCATTACTTAACACGTTATTGCGATTCCGATACGTACAGCCATCAGAAAAAATTATGATCGGCACGCCAATTACTAAACAAATCTGCAGCCGTTTCAACGAACCAATAACATACAGTGTGGTGACTTATTGCATTATAAATCGTGAAAGTGTGAGTGGTTAGTTTGGTCTTAAAATAAAGGGAGCTGGCAGTCAAATAGGGACAAACTTTGACAGCCTCAAGTTCCATCGTTTGAAGAATAATTTCACCCCTTGCTGCTCTCACTTTGTCGTCTTCTTTTTCTCGTCTAGCCCGTTTTTTTTTATCAATATGACGTACATACTCATCTGTGCTTAAATTACCAACCGCATGACTGCTACATACGTCGCACATATCCTTTTTTAAGGTATAAATCGACAAATTTTTCACGTTAAATGCTTTTTCAAATGTAAACCTACAGACGGTAGGCTTTTCGTTTTCTGAACAATACTTTTTGTATGTGTTATATAGATCAGCATTTGAGCGAAAAGATGGTTCTAAATATAATTTGGTTGTCTCCTTGCGTCTGTAATGCGACGGTTACTTAGGCATATTGTCTAAAAAAACAATTAAGCGTTAATAACTTTCTTTCCTCCCCACGCCTGACAGATTGAGCTTTTCTTGAGTTTTGAACCTCCTGAGCAGGTACCATGCCAAATGCTGACTTTTTTACCCAAGTTTGTACTGTAAAAGATCCCAAAGAAAATGTATTTAAAAACATGTTTCTGCATACTTGCACATTAGTGTTTGAATTTGGATCAAGTGGAAGAAAGTATTGCAATGTAGCCCCGCGCCTAGAATGATTCGTTGAAGTTTTTCGAGATACATTAGAGCGTTTGACTAAACTTGCAATGTAGACTTTTCTTTGGTCCCAATTGAGATTATCCCAAAAATGTTTAAAAATAAGCTGACGAGATTCATCGCTAACATCCTTACATTTCCTATTCTGGCTCTTTGCACAGAATTTCGATTTGCATCTATCTTTCATTTGTCTGGGGGGTCTAATTTTATTGTGTTCCATTTTGCTGTTTGCCTCTTTGGAAGTATTCTTTACCTTCCATTCTGAGTTTTTTATTTTTTAACTTCTTCCATTCACTACAATCTTTATTTTTTCTTCGTTTTCTACCTTCAGTTAAATCACCATGGAATACATTTTGCAAATTAGCAGATGGTTCTTGAAAATCTTCTACATTTCATCATCATCGTCACTTGAAAAAGACGACGGCTTATAAGAACTAGAGAAGGAATTGGCATAAACATCAACTTCGTCTGCACTATTGTTATCGTTAGGATTATTAGGAGAAAACAAATCAGTTGGAATAATTGAAGGGTTTTCGATTAAATATTGTCTGCTAGTTTCAGATATGTCTTGAAAAGATCGAAAATTAGGATCTGAAATTACTTCTGGAATAACGAATTTTAATGATGGTGGCACAGATGATCCTCTTTCTTTAATGCTGCGAGTAGTATCAATGGTTAGATTTGAAAGAGAAAGAGATTTTACCATGAATAATTTGGGGTGTTGTTCGAAAAACATAAAGTCTCTTTTAACTTTATATTCACTTTCCATATTAGACATGTCAGCACCTGTGAAATAATGTCAATTGATAAATCTAGGTCCCTATTTAGTGACTTTACAGGCAAACAACAAACAGACACAAAGTATCTGTTTACATACATTCAGACTCAGAACAATAGTTCATAGATCGCACAAATTTACTATATGGTACATATAGTAAATTGTTACCGATATATTAACCGATATAGATTGTTTTTAAATATATTAACCGATTCCGATTTGCGGAACATAGCTGACTACCTACCTATAATTCACAATAAAGAATACTATGACTACGATTATGTTGGCCTATGTAGGGATCGTAACCACGAGCTCTTGTTACTCATAAACTTTCGCATTAGGTACCTACATAACGCACTTCATAGTTCAATACATTAATAAAATAAGACATCACTTACTTTTTGTTACTGTTTCCTGTGTTGTATTTAATTGAATCATACCAAGGATCTTTCTTGACCTATGCCCAGAGCAATATTTTGACATTTTTCTAAAAAAAATAAGTAAAATTAAAATACCTAGGTACCTATGACTAAATAAATTAATAAAACTAACACACGAAGTTATTGTACCTGCGTTAAACGTACGTGCACGAGTCGCGCAGTTACTTTCCCGCCATATCGCTAGCCGCGCGTGCGTAATACCTATTTGGTTGAGTAAATTTTGACATACCACTTAGCTAAATGCCTAGCTCGGAGAGGCACGGATTTAATAAGACGGACTGTATAAGAATATACGTACTTTAAAACGCTGTTGGCTACAATAGTGTATAGAGTAACTGGTTCAATTCGTTCTATAATACTCATTCCTAAATAACACTTTTAAATGTCACAAAACAAAACTTTTGAAGAAATACCTACTATCTGAATTATTTGTAGAAATAACCAGGAGAATTGAAATATATTTTTTTTAAATTTAACATTAAAATGATTTGACTTAATAATTTTGATAATCTCTCCAACAATATTGAAATTAGTGACAAATAACAATAAATTGTCCAGGAGCAAAACGAAAACCGACCGTTTCAATTACGACGCCCCGTTAAAGTGTTTTTTCTTGAACTAAATCAAATCAAAATGCAGGTACTGTGTCTCGCTCTTTCAAATAGTGAGGAACGCGCTGTCAGCGATCATGCGAAGTTAAGCAGTCAAATGCAGAGCGCGACCGAGTGTATTCGGTTGTCACTGCAGTTAGGAGATATTTCCCATAAAATACTTACGAACGAATGAATTCTTTGACTTAGTAGATATTTTCACATAGCTCAGGAAGCTTATTGGTGAGGAAATTTTATATAGGAGTGAATTCCATCTATGCGAACATGAGTTTTATTTCTATTGTAATAAAAAAGTAATTTTGGACAAAATTGTCAGTTAGGAGGTATTGGTACTTCATCGACGCTATGCTTGTCTCATGAGCTGTTTAGCAAAGCAACTGGTTTATTGTATACAACGGACCAAGGCTATGAAAAATTAAGATTTGGAAATAAGTATTTGTTTATATGTAAGCAAGTGTGATAATGGACGGCAACATGTTTGCCGCCTTACAAAAACATACCTGCTATTCAAATATGATAATAAGATATTAAAAACTACAGAATAAAAAATGTTTGCCTAATAACATAAATTATCAGGCTAAAAATACACTAAAAAACACTTTTTAAACATTTTTAGTTATACCTATATATAATCTGCTTTATGTTATTATTAATAATTATTGTTATGTAGTATGTTATGTGACTTGCGTCATGAAAATGTACGGAATATTTGCGGTTACAATTAAATCTTTTTTCCAAAATTTTTAAAAAATATTGTAGATTTTACCTAATACAGTAGGTATAACATTAGCACATCGTTCTCTCGTAGTTTTTAGTCATTAGTTTACAGTTCATATGTAGCGCTGCAGAGAGAAACATTCTTATTTCGGCATACCAAATACTCTATTACCTAAGGTATGTTATTTTCTCAGTTTTTAGTTATTTAAGACAAAGTATCTTCACGCCCATATCCCCTAAGAGTTAGGCAGAGGCACAACCAGGGCAGCCACGACTAGCCGAAGACACCAAGTTCCACAGTGTGATAGGTGACAAGCCCATCACCAACCGGGCACATATCCAATCCCGAGCAACATTTCTTTGTTAGAAAATAAGAAAAACCAAATTTTCTATTTATTGCCCGACCCAGAAATCGAGCGCGAACCTCTGAAGTCAAGTCTAACACCTGGACCGCTAGACCACAGAGGCGACTATTTATTTTATTAGTTATTCAAGACCTTAATATGAATATCACATCGATAAAGTGTCTGCCCACGTCGAGAAATGAGCCGTGGTTGGTGGTCGGTGAAGTAAGGTGTGATCGCTACCCGTCGGTCAAAAAGGCAATGAAAATAGTTTAATTTAAAAAAAATTAATAAGTAATATATATATATATATATATAAATGAAACCCGTTTTCCTTGGTCACGGCATCACGCGTGAATGGCTGGACCGATTTTACTAATTCTTTTTCTGTTGTATTTGTTATTATTAGGAGAAGGTTCATACCGAAAAAAATATTAAGAAAATCTCTCAGAAATATTGAAAAATATACATTTAATTTTGCATATTTTAGAAAACGCGCGTAACGAATGTCAATGTCATTCACAGCCATAGACTATATTGAAAGAGCATTGCTTGTTCGGAAACGTGGTTACTTAATTAAATTCGAGCATCATTTGTTCGGAAACGTAATAACATTTTGATTTTTCCCATACCAACTGAACGGGCGGTACGAAGTTCGCCGGGACAGCTAGTTATCTATATATTAATACGTGATGTCAAAACTTTGGACCCCTTTGTACGAAAATTGCGAGGACGCAGTAGCGAAAATTTGGCACACTTATAGTTTATGTGTAGGAGAAGTGCAGTACGCTAATATTTTTCAAAAAGAATGCTTAGGTATTAAGTACATTAAATCAATGAATAAAACATTACCCACACTACCATGCATTTGACACACACAAACAAATACATTGATGACTAGCGGCCCGCCCCGGCTTCACAAGGCTATGGAGTATACATATAAACCTTCCTCCTCAATCACTTTATCTATTGAAAAAGCCGCATCAAAATCCGTTGCGTAGACTAAACTAAAGACTTAAGCATACAAATTTACATAGGCACAGAGTAAGCGTCTTTATTTTATACTAGCAGTTTCACGCAGCTTCGCCTGCGTAACTTGGCTTCTACTATACCGATTTGGATGAAACAAAGCCTATGTTACTCGTGGATAATGTAGCTTTCGAATGGTGAAATAATTTTTCAAATCGGTCCAGTACTTAGTTTTTGAGCCTATTCATTACAACCAAACAAACAAACAAAGTTTTCCCCTTTATAATATTACTATAGTATAGATAACGATAAAAGATCACAAATGCCGCACTAAAAAGTTTGGAAACAAAGTAGTTGGTCTTGAGAAATGAAGATGGAAAAGAAGAAACTGTCACACTCTCTCTCTGTGACATGGTCCTGTGGTAATGTTAGGCCAATTGTGCAAGTGTTCCCTACCGCCGGACCGTAACGTGACTCTTTCGTTATGAAGGCAGAAACTGGTAATGCGGTGGATAGCTTGGTCAAGTTGCTGCCTAACACCCTAAAATCATTAATTTTTTATATTTATTTTTTTACCCTATTTTGTAATAACCTATTTAAACTTATGCTTGCCTATTACGTGCTGCTAGGCAGAAAGGCAGATGGTTTATCTTTCACGGGGAGCAGGACTAACACGAGAATGTAAATGACTATAATTAAGCGTAGGCAAAAACCAACTCCAACTAATTCATTAGGTGCGCGATTGATGTCACGATTTGAAAGATAGAAAGAATTTTTTTTTGGAAAGATAGCATAGATTCCGAAATCATCCCACAAGCATTTGATAAAAATCCTTCTAGTAGTTTTTGAGTTATACTTAATAAAAATGAAAAATGAAATGAAAATGAAATTTATTCATTTGCGGAATATGTGTGTTAGAAGCTGTTACAAAAGTTATTTTTTCTCCGTATTCGTCCGAGCTCCTTTGCAGAATGGACCATCTGCTTTCCTTGCCAGGCAGCTCGTAAAAGGCGAGCATAGGCTTACCATCACTAATACCGTGACATCTGACTAGGTGGTAGAGTTTCGCAGCGAGTCGCCCGGATTGGTACCACCGCCTTATTTATTCCTGCCGCCATAACGTCATGACGTATTCCAGTTGGACATAGGCCAGTCCTGCTGGACATAGGCCTCCCCAAAGAGCGCCACAAGTCACGGTCACCAGCCGCTTGTAACCAGCGACTCCCTGCGACTTTGACCAGATCACCAGTCCACCGGGTGCGAGGTCGTCCAACACTACGTCCTCCGGTGCGGGGCCGCCACTCGAGAACCTTTCTTCCCCAGCGGTTATCGGTTTTGCGAGCAATGTGGCCTGCCCATTGCCACTTTAGCTTGACTTTCTTGACTATGTTGGTTACTCTCGTTCTTTTGCGGATCACCGAATTACGGATCATATTTCGCAGAGAAACACCGAGCACTCTCCATAGCACGCTGAGGGAGTCTGAGCTTATTTAAGAGGCCCACATTTAGCGGCTAAGTCTCAGTTCCGTATGTCATCACCGGTGGTAGTACACACTGGTCGAAGACTTTCGACTTTAGGCTCTGCGGTAATTTGGACAAAAAGATACTTTTTAACTTCCCGAACGCTTCCCATCCGAGTTGGATTTGGCGATCGACCTCTTTCTTGTATTTCGTTATATTGAGTAAAATCAGTCAGTTTTGATGGTATTTTGTACAATTTATTTCCGTGAAACTGCACAAATGAAATAATCATTAAGAAATAAGCGTTTCGTGTATTTCCTCGTTGCCGCCTAATCTCACTATATAAGCTTTAGTAATGAGGCCACCGCTTTACCCAAGACCCTGACATGACTTATTGACGACTTATGACTAGGGGAATGTGGGGTAACCCCGGATAGTTAAGGAATAATTGCTGTAAATTAGTAATTATGTTATATATTTAAAAAAATAAAATCTTATATTATTAAGGACACAATTGGTAATATTTTGGCTAAATATTGTTAGAATTAAATCTTAACCCTAGAAACCATAACATTTTTTTTAAAAAAATCTTTATCCGAATTCACCCCATACATATGGGTAAAACCAGATAGGCATTTTTAATTAAAATGTGGTGAATACAGATACCATAAAAACACAGAATAATCAAAAAAATATTAATTCAAACTCAATGAATCTAATACAACCTTCATGTGCCACCACATTTGTTGTAACCCATCGCCCTTGCAGCTGAACTTGCTCTTAATGACAACTCCGAATGTCATTTCAAAAGTCTACTAGCCCAGTCTAAGCGTGCAAGTCCGGTTTCTTTGTTATAGTTGTGGTTTAATGTGTTTCTTTCGGCTGATTGGAATGCCAAGCGTCGCAGATCTATTTTGGTCAATCCAAATAATCTGGACCTTCTAGTTTATCAGAAAAAAACACATTTTTATTAACAGAACACTTCCGAAACACTTCAATTCTTGGCTTCAATCTTCTTTTTACGGTCTTCTAAAGTACTCTTAGGAACATTGTACTTATGTAATGCTAGTAGATATCCCTATCTGCCTTCCATTGTTGCATTTATTGTCGAAGCATATCCGACTCCAACCATTGTAACCTGTTTGATTTTTTATGTAGGTACGTACGTATGTTATGGTATGGTAAGATGAATCTGTAAATAAGATAAATAGTTACTTCAGACACATATAAAATAATTAAAGACAAAAACTGTGAGGACACATATAAT
>NJDD01002731.1:53560-73515 GCA_002245505.1 Calephelis nemesis
TTCCTCTTGAATCACTCTACCTATTTAAAAAAACCGCATCAAAATCCGTTGCGTAGTTTTAAAGATATAAGCATACATACATACAGACAGACGCGGAAAGCGACTTTGTTTTATACTATGTATAGATACCAACTTGAACTACTAGAGCGAAGAGGCAAACTTTGGAAACTTATGGAAGTCTTATGTTCAGCTGGTTAACGGTTAGAGGTTTACCTAACATTTTAATCGCAGTAAAACCATTTCCAATTTTTTATTACTTGATCATTTTTTTCTTAAATACCTAATGATATTGAGATGATTCCACAAAAACTATATCAATGACACTTCAGTACCTTTTGACGTGACAACGCCTTATAATTTGATGGAGCCGGCTGCACGGACCAAAAAAAGGAGAAAAAAGGTAGGTTTTGACGGTTTGAAAAACCTTTTCAAACCGTCAAAATCGGTTTTGGCTGAATAATCGCGAAACATACAAAAGAAAAACAAACAAACAAATTGAAAACCTATTCTTGTTAGTAAAGTCAAAAAAAGTGTGTGTGTGTCAGCTACGACGCACGATTGGAATTTACTCTTTACGAAATGTATCTTGCAGCACACATGTCTCCTACAGCAGATTTAGTTATGTTAATTCTTCTTAAATTACTATCATCGCAGACATTACAAGTGTGATCCAAATAGTCAGTATTTTGATAGATAGCGACTCCTCTTGCACGGAGACTACGAGGAATAGCGCAGGAAGAGATCCCGAGAATGAGATACGCTGCGTAATGTATTCCATCTCATTCTTTTACACGTTCAATCCTACAGATATATGTGTTTGTCTCTTTCTACGTAACGCCTCAACTTTTCGTGTTACACTTGATTTTACTCCTCGTAAAATTTCCGTACCGGGCCTTATAACTCAAATCGTTTCCTAAGGGCGGCCAACCCGGCTTCTTTTTCATACAAACGCTTTACGTGATTATGGCTTTGTAACAGATCATTCTTTGAAATTTTTGAAGTAATTGGTGGATCTTTTGCACTATGTTTCTATGGTAACAAAAAAGCTGAATTTGGAGAAAACAATTTACTATAAACCTCCGAAACTCTGCCTTTTTTACCAATTTTGCCTCAACTTTGGCCGTTTATAATGAACTTATAATTAGTTAAATAATGTAAAAGAAACTTTGCAAATGAATAACATTTAAATTCTCATTCATTTAAATTTTTTTCTAAATAACAAACATTTTTTTTCACGAACTTTTAAGGATTTCTAAAAAATACGTATTTCCTGGAACATGTTTTATGAAATTTATTTACACTATTTTTCGTTCAACGTTATCATGTTCTCACATTTTTAAACTTACCGAATGCAAAACGAGCTCTCAGGCGCTATCTGTCTTATTTCGCTGAGATTCTTTTTCTTACATTGCGGATGGATGAAACAAAAAGCTTTTCAACGCGAGTGCGTTGATGCCGGGAAGGGTCCTCTTAAGGAGTAAATTCCAATAAACTCCAAAAGGAAAACATTGAAATTACTTCAAAAGACGGATAAGTTCATACAGGAAATCCACCGTTTTAAAACAATTTGTCTACCTTGCTGTACGTGTAGTCTATATTTAATATTAATTGAGTGTAATTGAAACCGAACATAATTCTATATTTTTTGTTGAAGAAATGAGAACAATAAGCGGGACAAATCTTAAACAATTTATTACATTTACAAACATTGCGTGTTTAGTTGAAGTTTAAGTTTATGTACATTAATCGGTTTTTAATCGACTACAAGCAAAGACTACACACAACTACTAACAACAACGTAGTTTTTTTCTTTTTTTTCCTATTAAAATTAAAACAAAATGTTTAGTTAAATTATTAACTATTAACATTCAAATAAAATCTTATAAATAAAAAAGTGTATATTATTATTTTTAAAAATGTTATTAATCGATTGTTTATGCCAAATGTAGAACTAAAGTCAGAAATAATAATTATGAGGAACAACACGTAAAAAAAAATATTAATATGCGCCTTTGTATTTTTGACCGACTTCCAAAAAGGAGGAGGTTCTCAATTCAGATGTATGTTTGTTACGGAATTAGTCCGTCAATAGCCCAACGATTTTGAAGGTTCGATAGGTCATGATTCTTATAATAATTCTGTCATGATCCGACTAGTGGTTTCTGAGTTGTAATAATTCATGCAACCTTTTTGTTTAACTCAAAAACTACTTGTATCGAAACTTTCGAAAAAAGAACTATCAAATCGCAAAGTGGTGCACAGTGCAATGGTTGAAGTTGGTTTTTGCAGTTTTACTGCTTTTATTTACATTTATTAATAAGCGAATATTTTTGTAAGTATAAATGCGAGATATTATAACGCCTATTAGTCTAAGAACTCACAGAGCGGTTATTGCCCGCACCCGCGGCGGTTGCGAGCCCGCAGATTCTGTAAGATTCAAAAAGTAAGAGCCTTTTACACCCGCAGCGCCCGCAGTTGTTTGCGGTTCTTAGTATACATATAACAGTACAGCTTTACGAGCGATGATTTCAACCGCGACAGCTGTGTGACCGCACAAATTAGCGGTCTCGTAAGTTTGAAATAAAGCCGCAGTTCCGCCATTGACGCGGGCGCGGGTAAAAACCGCTCCGTGAGTTCTTAGACTTACACACTAGTGGGACATTATCTTTTTGTTTTTCGTGATTTTCATGATCCCTTTAAAATGTGTTTTAAGTATATAAAAAGAGTAACAAAAAATTATATCCATACTAAGAGTACAAAATTTTAATTATTAATATTAATAATTGTAAGTGTTTTCGAGTTCTCCTTCATCTCATATGAAAAATTGGAATTAGTATTGGTTTTAAGTTATATTTTCAAAGACAAAGGTATTAAAAACTTATCTCAAGATTTCAAAGTAAAGAGAGGAAGGAATTAAAGAATAGATAATAACTTTAGCTGTTCTCAGTTCTTTTTTATTGAAATGCAAAAATGCAAGCTTCAAGGTGAAATTATTCGAAAAGTATATTTTTAGTATAATTATGAACTTTTTCGGTGCTTGAAAAACCTTTGTTTTTGTTTTCTACAAAATTCGCCAGCTTAAAATAAATAACAGTTTAAAAACTGAAAAACGCGCTTCTAAATTTAGCTAAACTAAAACGTAGAAAATAATTTTCTGTACGTTAAACTTTTTGATTTTAAAAATTCAAAAAAGCGCTGAATGGTTGACAAGTTTTTTTTTGTAATAAGTTTACTGCTCCTGATATATGTTATTAAGATTATATTATTTATTGATACCTATCACTCACGTTTCATAACCACATTTTTAAATTAATCATTTGGTTTTTTTTAACCTTCATGGCAAATTAGTTTTTATTTTTAGTTTCTTTTAGTTCTATTTTTTATTTTAATATTCATTTACGATGAAAGATGCATGGTAAATAATAATCTGTGTTTAAATAGGTAGGTCTTACAGCATATTACATTTAAATAACTTAATTTGATTATGCTACTTGAATAGGAATCTTTATCTTGAATAGGAATTTTATTAGGAAAATAGAATGTACGTTAAAGTGGACTATTTTAGGTGATACAGTCCTCCTTTTGCTCCTTTGTCTCTCTTGCTTGCCTTGTGCTTACCTCATGAAGCACGTGTGGTTCTTTATTTAGTTGCGGTGTTCTTTTAAAACCGTAAGGTATTAATTGAAATGACATCAATGCTATTTTTTCAACATTAACTATTCACCTGTTTACATGAAAAAAAATATTAATATCATGTTTATAAAAAACCTCATCTAACAATGTATTATACACTGCTATTACTTACCACAAAAAGTGCGCCAGATCCTGAAAACTTTGATCGTGATAATATATTTTTAATTACTGTGCTGTCTCGGGCCTTTTTGTGCAAGGACAAGCGTGTAAAGTTTTATTTCAATCCGAAATATTAAAGTGGGGTTAAACACGTTCTAGGATTTCGTTATTACTTTGTTAGACAAGAACAAAGTTAATAAAAGCATCTTAATAATTTTGATCTACATTTTTTGGGAATGAGAATATCATATCATTAAACTAGCTGTTACCCGCGGTTTTGCCCGCGTAGTCCACTCATTTGATATTTAGCTCTCCAACACTGCTCGTTAAAATTTTAAGATAAAGTGTAGACTATATCGCTATCCAAAGTTTCATCTATTTTTTTGTAAATATTAAAATCAATTCAGCAATTTCGCCGTCAAAACTGAACATACACTTTCTCTTTTCTAATTTCACCTCAAATAAGTTACTACTTATTACACAATACAGTACACAATAACGTATTCCTACTGGAATACGTTATTGTGTTAACAGTTTTATCTGCACTTCGGCAAATGCTGTGAAATAAAACTGTATAGCAAGTTATGGAAACCTCTAACATATTTTTTTTTCGAAATTTTAGAAATATTCGTATTGTCTCTGAGGTCTAACCGTCCATCTACGAAGTTACTTATTGAGATCTTGGGTTCTATTTCCGGTCCGGGCAGCAAAAAAAAAAAACAAAAAAATTTACTTTTAAAGGTTCTTTTTACTCTACGTAAAGAGATTTACTGGTTTAAGCGTGAAAGCGTAACAGACAGACAGACAGAGTTACTTTCGCATTTATAATATTAGTAGGGAAATAGGGATTTTTAACCAATTTTGGTACTATGTATATCATAATTTCTTTGTGTGTTTTTCGTTAATGTTAAACTGATGTACGTGGTTCATTGTTATGGACTTATGGTAAAAATTACTGTGAAATTTTTTTCCTACCCAAATTGTGCCACCCCCGTTCACCCTCATAGGGGTTGATTTTCAAAAAAATACGCTTAGATATGTATCTCATAATTTGTATTGCAGAGCATTATTTCAGTGTCACGTAAAATATTTCAGTAGTATTAAATTTCCCATACACTTAGCCATCCCCTTTAACCCCCAATGGGGGTGAATTTCGAAAGGTAGTGACAGGTCCTGACAGGCGGTGGTCTCCTTTTGCGAAGAAGTCATGACGCAAAAGGAGACCGCGGAGCGGGCCTGGGAGGACGATCCCAGCTCAGGCCCTTTCCGGCGCAGGCGGACCGGGGGCGCGAGAAGGCAGTTCATCCGCCTTCAAAGTGCTTCCGATGCGGGGCTGCCGGGGGGAGTCGGGGGACTTCCTCTGGCCAGCACGGCCTCGCACGCCTGGGGGGTGACTTCAATGGCCGGAGTCGCTCCTCTTTCAGCGCGGGAGGAGGCCCGGTGAGGACCGGGCCGTAGCCGCGGAGCGAGATGGTGAATGCCAACGCGACCCCATCTCGCTCCTTGCCGGGCGGCAGGAAGGTCATCGTGTGGTTTTTAGTCGGTTCGAGTCCGACATAACCTGCTCCGATAAAAAGCTGCTCTCCCCCGAGAGCAGTGGGTATCCGGGGGGATTTTCCACACGTTAAAAAAAAAAGAATAAAAATCCTACTAATATAATAAATGCGAAAGTTTGTGAGTATGTCTGGATGTCAGGATTTCAGTATGGATGTTTGTTACTCTTTCACGCAAAATCTACCAGAGGGGCCGGGGGAAGGGGGGAATGCAGTAAGCGCGCATGTCTTTGCTACCCTTCAACGATAGGTTATTAATTTTGCGCCCGGAGATTTTAGCTTTTTGATAACTCATTAGTTGTTAATTTTTTTCTGGTAGTGTTAAGGCAATTTTGATCTAAATTACACCCATGTCGTATCTAACAGATTTATTTAAGTGTAATAATAATAATAATAATAATTTTATTTCAGACCATAGATCCATAATTATTGTGTTATGTGTTAGTAACAATTATTGCCTTATAGACTATGTTAGTATTGTTAGTGTACATTTGATATTAAATAAATGCTCTACTTAATTAACCCTACTGCAGTCTCTATCCAGTGATGCTGTATAGAGCAGTCGGGCCTGGCAGCAATCATCCCTAGGATACTGTTGTCGCTGGTACGTAGGCGCTGTAGCAGAGATGTAGCTTTTTTACGCATCAAAGCGAAGAAGTCGTCCGTGGGCGCATCTGCAAACATTTGAGAAGCGCTACATAAGCAGCAACAACACAAGGGTTAATACTGTATTGTTAAAAATATGTTCTAAAGTAACCCTTCATTTTACTGTTTTAAGTAAACGCAAAAAACGGTTACTGTAGGTTATTCTTTAAATATAGACATACCTATACCACCGCTTACTTTTTTCAAGATCTATCGAAGACGAAAAATCCCACCATACATTGTTTTGTTAAAACTCAAAAGGTTTTGGCAGCGTTTTTGAGGAAAGCTCCCAAACGGCTTATTTTTTGCCGACATATTGAACTATATCATTGTAATATCGTTGGTTTGTACAAAACATAAACTTACTACACACTAAAACCTTTCTCAAGAGTTGTTCTATCTATTGTTGAAAACCGAATGAAAATCTGTTTAGTACTTTTCGAGTAAATCGCGAACAGACAGACAGATGCAGCGGGGGACTTTGTTTTATAATATGTATTGATAAATTGTTTTATCGGATACGTTGAATTTATTTGTAACTGAATATTAATTATCCGCTAGTTCTGTATCCAAAAGTACTTAAAATGACATATACGATTTCAATTTCTATTTCGCATGATATCGAGATTCCATAGTAACCCTGTTGTAAAGATTTTGGTATGTCAATTATCTGTTCTTCCCGGAAAACCTTGGCGGAGGATAGACATTCTATTGATATCTTTAATACTATATACAGTAGAATCCTGATTATCCGAATCCCGATTATCCGAACATCCGATTATCCGGACTCACGCCACGGCTCTGGCTGCTGCTTGAAACATTTCAAACCGCGGAACTAGACACATAATAAGTTTAAACGCCTCCGAATGTTTACTCCCGCTTTCATTTGTTTGCATGATTGTGTTTGTTATTGTTTGTTTCATTTCCTCTTATAACGTTTAATTGACATCTACAAAAATGGATAAAAATGAAGATAACCGAGGGTATAAAAAATTATGAATCTGACAGTATGCGGTGTATTGTAGATACATACTCCTAGTTTGTATCTACAATATCGGACGTTAAACAAATTCTGCTTCTTTAATAAAATTTACCTGTGCAATTGAGAAAGAAGATGGCAGCTCGCAACGTTATGTCACAAAAAAACCTAAGACATAATAAAAAATTTAATTATATCAAAGATCGATAACAAGATACAATTAAAATTGTAAATAATATTAGTACATATTAAAATATAATTAATTATATTTGAACCACATATATAGTTGTTTTTATATCGTTTTGTCTAAACGACGTAGGTATATATGTCAAACTCATTACTTAATATAACATCTAAATGTCAAATATAGTTTGATTTAACTATGAAATCGATAATCCGGATTTTCGATTATCCGAATTACCATTGGTTCTAATTGATTCGGATAATCAGGATTCTACTGTATGTTTGATCGTATATACTTATTACAAAATCCATTTGTTGTTTGCTACATATAATTTTAATACGGGTACTAGGTACTTTACAGGTATAAAAATGTGATTAACATAATATAAGCGCAGTAAAATTACAAAAAACCGACTTCGATATCAGTATGTAAATCATCTACGTACACAAACTTTTTATGATTTCCTCTATTTTTCTGAGATTCTATCCAGACTAGGTGATACTGGGACAACCTCAGAAGTACGGTCTTTCAAATATTTTTTTAATCGGTTCAGAAATTACGTAGAAATCGCATAACATACAAAAAATACTGGATTCAAAAATAGAACCTGCTCTCTTTTTTCGAAGTCAGAATTGTGACACACAGCAACATGATGAACGTTTGTTAGTGAAATTTGACAAGGAAGAATACAGAAGTGTATTTTTAATTTATCGGATATTATCCGATGGTGGTGTCAAGAGTCTCCGTGTTTTGTATGAAAAGGGTAATTAATGAATGTGAAGGAAGCAAGACAGGTTTGTCAGGATCGTGAGGTCTGGCACTTGATACTCTCTGCCTACCCCGTAAGGGACTTGGCGTGAAGATATGAATATATGTATGTGTGATTTCTAATATGATTAAACTATGATTAGAAATACAAAAAAATATTTCTAATATGATTAATTTAATTGCAGAATGTTGGGTGCGCAGGAGTTTGTGTCGTCGTTTCTTCTCCTGTCTGGCTAGGTTTGGAAACGGTGGTAGTTTACGGTAGACAGGGATAAATAAATTTATATTCTAAAAATTGTTTGTATTAATAAATAATCATGTACCTAATCAACAAAATAAACAATGTGTAAATAGTAGGTAAATAATTAAACTGACTAATTGATTAATATCTAACTACATATTAAAATATTTGCACACCAAAAGTTGGTAGAATATGTAGAAACACCTAAATAATTTTGTAACATCTTTGTAACATTCATATTCCGCAAATAAATATTTTTTATCTTTTTCTTTTCTTTCTTTTTAAAACATAGCTAGTCACGCAATATTGGCAATGTCGTCATTCCGACCACTTAAAGTTTCAATTGTTTTCCAAATACTATCAAGATAAGGTGATTAGCATACTTCTGTAATTTGTTATCAAAAATCTTGTCCTGCGTAGTCTAGACGGAGCAGTTATAAATATGAATTATTTATTTTCGGTTTCGAGCAATTTGCCCTTATTTCTACGATTAGAGCATGGCTCAGTTGGATTACTCTTAAATCTCGATTTCATGTTAATAGGGAATTGAATCGGTTTTCTTTTTAAGTACTTTTGAACACGTTTAGCGATAGCGATAGTTTAGGGAATTTTTAGCATTCAGTTACTAATAAACAATAAATTGTTTTATCGGATTCGTTGAAATATTTTGGAATCTAATATTGATAATCCGCGAGTACTTTTTTCAAGAGTATTTACCGTTTTACGGTAATTTTTGACTAATCCGATTCACATAATTTACATAAAATCGAGATTCACGAGTAACCCTACAGGTGGCTTACTATTGTTAGCGCATAAACCTCCGTTTCTTTTCTGCCTATCGTGCACCACTTAGTGGAATTTTGAAAGGCTTAGTCGAGCCCTTAAAGTCCTGAAACTCTTATTTTACTTTTAATTCTGTAAAACATTGTAATTTACTGCTTTATGAGATTCGGCGTATTCAACAATTGTCAGTCTTAAAAAAGGCTGTTGGGGAACGTTTAAATTATATACTAATACTTATTAATTAGCACAGTAGTACTTAAGTTCTAATTAGAGTTTTGTGTTTTTTAATGTAGCAAGTCAAAACAATGATAGCATTGTGTATTGTAGGTATATCATATATTTTTCTCATTCTCTCTTTTTTACTTTTGCTGGAACAAATTTATTTTACAGATAATCTCGCCTTTTGAATATTTTTACGTATCCACTTTTATATTATTTTATTATGCACCGAATACAGGGAGCTCTAAATGAGCAATAAAAAAACTCAAATACTGTTCATATGTGTTTGTGTAATCTAAACTATGTAGTCTTTCTCAATTATACAGGGAGACATTTAAAATACTAGTAAAATTTTGGTAATCGAAATGGAATGGATAAAACTTTTGATAAATTACATAATTGAAAATAACAAAATAAAAAAAATTTAAATTTTTGTCCAACGAAAAATACAAAGTGCATGATTATAACGTACACAGAGCATAAAACTGATTCCCACCGACCGCAGTCACATTCGCAGGCTGGTGTCGTCATGATTCGTACCAGGTACGACATAGCGTGACAAGTGAAGCATTTTAGCGGACTGTTTTAAATGAATGTCTATTATAGATATTAATACGTGATGCCAAAATTTTTATAAAATTTAATTTAAAATTTAAGGAGCATAAAATTTGGCACACTTACAGTTTATGTGTCGGAAAAGTGCAAAACACAAATATTTTTAAATAATAATGCTTATAAAGTACATTAAATCAATTAATAAAACATTACCAACACTACCGTGTATTTGACACACACAAACAAATTTATAATAACGATAAAAGATCACAAATGGCGCACAAACTTTAATGAAATAATATAATATAAGCCCTGATGACGCTTGTATAGCGAGACCGGTTGTCTAAACTATAAAAATAAAAAAAATACATTGTGGAAAGCACAAGAGTTTGAATAAATTGTTTAAATTGTTATAATCATACAGCTTGGAAACAAAGTAGTTGGTCTCGAGAAATGAAGATTGCGTTCTTATCAACAAGATATTAATATGTATTATGGTCGAATTTCGACAAATGGGCGACCACTAGTAAAAGTAACTGTGACAATTTAGAAGTTATATTTAAAACGCATTACCAATTGTATAGAAATTTGGCCAGTCCTTTCAAAGTAACCCTGTATTATGTTCTGTGCTATAGCTTCATGGGACTAGTCGAAATTTTTCAAATGGTGGCCTCTGTCATCTGGGATTTTAGAATATTTCATCGTGCAGTCAATAACCCAATAACATTACAACCGCCATACATCGTTAGCATGATTGATATGAATCTTATCATCAGAAAATCCGTCCAGTAGTAATCAGTTATTGACTTTCCAATCAAAGTGCCCACTTTAAAATTAAATATGTTTACACACAAAGTATCCACTAAGGCTAATGACTTCACTATTTCTTAAAATAAATGGTGATTGCCAATATCCCAAAGAAAGAAAACCTCACTATTCTACGTTATTGGACCAACCGTATTGATGTTTTTTGGGATACGTAGCGAAATCGCAACATTGGAGACGTTAGAGGTTCGACATTCCTGTCTGTCCGATACAGCCATTTTATTCTCAAACTTTGAGGATTGCACAATTGAAACTTGGTAGATAAATGTATTCTGTCATCTGTGAACCGCTTTACGTTTTTTATATAAAATTAAAACTTAGATTTCTATATGAAAGTAGCTGCATAAATTGAGATATAAGCTATCCTATCTCTCAAGTTGGATCGAACTGCACATGGTGTGCGAATTTTATTATAATCGGTTAAGTGGTTTAGGAGTCCATTGAGGACAAACATTGTGACACGAGATTTATATATATTAAGATATACACAATAATTTCGGTACTCATGAAACTATAGACTATCACTGGAGGTAACACTCCTACAAAGAACTAATGTAATTTTCAAATATTGCTAACTTTTCCTAATGTACCAGCCTCTCGCTTACTTTAGGTTTTGGCATTCACGTTAGTATTTTACTGAGTCAATTGCATCAATTTCTCCAAAATCGATAGGCATTCAATTACAATTATTCATAAGTCAGTCGTCCAGGGTCTTGGGTAAAGCGGTGGGCCTCATTACTCAAGCTGATATAGTGAGATTTGGCGGCACAATAAATACACGATACACTACATTCTTCATGATAATTTCATTTGTGCACTTTCACTGAATAAAATTGTACAAAATGCCACCAAAATAACTACTTTCCCTCAATATAAACACGAAATTCTATAATTATGAAAAAATGTCGACCATCTTTTCTATCGATTTTTATCTTTTCCCTCGAATTTTGTTTCAAATGCAAATTTCTACATGACTAATGACAAAATACTAATGTGAATGCCAAAACCTAAAGAAAGAAGAATTTTTGATTTCATATTGGGGATAGCTCAAGGACCAGTAAGAGGGACATTTTCATTTTCTGCCTTAAAATAATAAAATAAGCAGCGGTCTAGCGGTCCAGGTGTTGGACTTGACTGCACGAGGTCCCGGGTTCGATTTCCGGATCGAGCAACAAAAATAAATTTGGTTTTTCAAATTTTCTAATAAAGAAAAACGTTGCTCGGGATTTGATACATGCCCGGTTAGCGACAGGCTTGCCACCTATCACATTGTGAGACTTAATGTGATCGAGAGTTATTTTAACCCCCTTATTTTTACCACTCAATTACTGACCATTGACAACCCAAGACCAATACCAAAAGACAAAAGACCAAGACCAAGACCGAGACCAAAGACTAAAACCTACATAACTTACAATCCTTTTTTATTCCTGTCCTTAAAACACGTAAGTCGCTTAACTATAATTCAATAAAACACACCAAAGCACGATTTAACTGCGTTAAGCGACATCTATTGTTTATGCTATTAAAATCCCTAACAACACTCCGCCGCCCTAGGACAACGTCCTAGGCACTGTAAGGTAACCTACATATTCTTGCACTGACTTGACTTGCGTTCTTTCCGGAGTTTTTTTTCTGTTGTTCCCTTTCTGCTCTAGCAGCTTTAATCCTTGCCTTTTAGGCCTCATCTGCTTTATTTTGTTTCTCTATCCATCTTCTTTTCTCCCTAACTGATTCTTTATCTTCTTCCTCTTCATCTCCTAATTCCATATCACCCAAAATTATATATTCCTTCAAAACTCTGTCGTATTCTTCCCTTAATGATTTGTTATTCTGTAATTTCCTTTCTAAATATTTCAATCTCTTCAATGCCCTTTCCTTTAATTCGAGATTGCCTCGATTTTAGAAGACTCGGAATTATTATTTGAAAACGTTAAAGCTACAATATATCTTCCATCATCTTGTCTTTTCACAGGTTTTTTATAGATTTCTTTAGCTCCTTGTTTCAAAGGAGTCAAAACATTCAGGGATTCCTCTGCATCTTCAGACTGCCCGAACTTCTGTAACTTGTTATTCATATCAATATTCATAAATAATGACACACTATTCGCTGTGGAAATTTGTTTCTTCGTAGATATGCTACCCTTTATTATCCAACCTAAACGGGTATTTTGAGCAATAGGATATCCAGGTTCACCCTTAACTATGTTTGGTAGCACAATTTCTGAATAAACATTCACACCTAGCAGCATATCTACTTGGTTTGGCATGTAGTAAGCTGGATCCGCTAAATTCAAGCCACGCAGATGATTCCACAGGTCATATCCTTCTAATTTGGTTACTGGCATAGTATTTGTTACCTTTTCGATTACGTAGGTGGTTATATTAAGCTTAAAATCAGAATCAACTACTGAAGATAGAGCTATCTCCGCCGCATATTAGATCGGGGCAGACAAATTGTTGACACCAGTCACCTGCCCTTTAGCCGACAATCGTTTAAGTTGAAGACGCTGAGCTGCTGCTTTGCTGATAAAGGATTCCTGTGAGCAAGGGTCGATCAGGGCTCTCACCAACTTGGGTCCGGAGACAGTTTTAATACACACTATAGCTGTTGCCAATAATGATCCTCGAGAGTGAGTAGCCACATGAGAAAATATTTCAGCTTGTCCCCCTGCAGCAGGCTCTTCTAAACTTTCCTGAATTGGTTTCTTTTGCACTGCTTCATCACTGGAGCCATGTGACCGATGTAACAATGTGTGATGGCGCTTCTCACACTTGGTACATGACGGCTTACGCCGACAGTTTCTGACTAAATGACCTACCCATAAACAATTAAAACAGAGTCTTCTATTTTGCACAAACTCAACACGATCTGACCAATTCAAATCAGCAAATCCTCTGCAATTTATCACGCGATGATTCTCATTACAAAATTCGCAAATGTTTTGCGTCTCTGCTGACGTAAGAAAGGAATTAAGTACTCAATATCTTACGAGAGCTTGAAAATGTAGATTCCTGATTTACTTGAATCATTTCCAGCACTCTAAATCTTTTTTCTAAGAAACTAAGCAACGTTTTTAAGGTAGGCAATTCTTCAACAGTAACGTATTTAACTCCTCTTCCCATATTTTACGAGTACGAAGATCCAACTTATTGATGATAAAATAAATCACAAGAGGATCCCAATTCTCTGTTATAATACCTATAGCATTTAAACTAGTCAAGCATTCATTAGTTGTATCTAGTATACTTTTAATTCCGTGTGATGTTTCAGTCATTAAGACTTTTTGCTCGAACAACCTACTAAGAATGCTGTTCAATATAATCCTTTTGTTATTGAAACGCTGAGATAAAGTATTCCAAGCAATATCATAATTATTTTCCGTTATTTGCATATTTTTTAATAACAGCGCTGCCTCATCAGTTATACTTGTTTTTAAGTAATGAAACTTCTGAACTTTACTTAAGGTATTATTTAAATGAATTAAAGATGTGTATAAATCTTTGAATGAATTCCAGTCGTTATAGTTGCCGCCAAAGACTGGTATATTAATTTTTGGTAATTTGACATCTATAGTCACCGGACAATTACTTGCACTTGTTTGTACTTCTGTCATTTTAGCCTTCTGAAGTAACTGCAAATAATCTACAAACTCACTCTTAATCAAAGTGTATTGTTCCTCACAGTTTGAGAAGACATCATTTGTCAAATAGTTATCACCCTTCCTTTGGGCTACCGTGATAGTTTTCACAATATCCAGATGATTCTTACGAAAAGACTCCCAATAGTTGTCTAAAGTCTCAATCTTAATTTGAACGTAAGAAACTGTTAAGCGAGCCTTTGGACATTTTTTGTAATTAGTTAATAATTTTGCCATAGACTCGTATAAGTTTTCTTGTATACTATATAATTTTTCCATTGCTGGAACTAACGATCACTTACTTATCCCAACAATTAATAGTAATTGGTCTACTATTTATAGACAAGTTTAACTTAAACAAACTAATCACTCGAGATATACTACTGCTAATTTATTCCAACGTTCCTAAATTCTACCATAAACTACCAACTGCATATAAATTATACCAAAGAACCTAAATACTACCAACTACCTACAAAACTAAACTAACTACCAACTGCCTATGAAATTCTACCTAAGAACCTAAATACCACCAAACTGCCACCGTACTTATTACTACTTATAAACTTAACCTATTATAGGAGTGGACGATACAAATCGTATATAGATATTGAAACGTATATTAGACCAATATCGTAATATCCGATATCGATGCGTATCAAAACTATATATTTTTTGAAATAGACCGGGAGCTGTAGGGAGTTGAGTATGCAAAATGTGAGGACCGCATACTGTCGATTGTTTTGAATTCAGAAAAGCTTGCAGATGATAATTCCGGATGTTGCCAGGAGCCCTGTTGGTCCATTTTTTTTTTTACTTAACTCTCTTGGATATTGAAGTAAATAGAATGAACTAATGCTTTGAAATTATTATAATTATTGTTTTTTTTAACAATATTCAATTGTTTCTTATAATTAAAGGTAATTATAGCTAGGAACTTAAAAAAATTTAATATTTTTTTAAATAATAACAATAATTGTTGAAAAAAAATGATTTAATAAGAAAAGTCAAATTTAAACATAATTCTTTACAGGTAACATATAAAAGCTAATCTTTTTTATTTTTACAATCATTATTAATACACTTACAAAGCGAAATACAATTTAATTGCAATTTTTTACAAGAACAAGCCTTGGTTTGACAATTAGATGAACATTTACAGGGCTGAATCAACTGTTCCGGTAATGGTTGCTTCGTGAGTTGTAGTGGGTACAATTTGCCATCTTTTCTTTCATAGCCTAATAAGGTAAAATCAATAGGCTGTAGTAGAGTTTGGTTTGCATGAATCCAAATATATGTTTGTGCTGAAGCTCTTAATATATGTAAATTTAAACCATCTGATGTACAAATTATTCTTAATAAATTCAAGCCGAAGCCGAGATTTTGCGAAATTAATTTATGTCGAAGTTCATCAGCAGTTGCTTTTTTTTTCGGGAAAAGATGTGTGCAAATGCTTTCTAATTCAATTAGTTGTTCGACATTTAAGTATGGATTTCCTAAATGTCGCAAAGCTTTTTGAACAAAGTCCAAGGATGCAGCTTTTAAAGCGCTTTTTTCAGAACCCAATCTGCTGGTAGAATCACAACCAGTGAGAGCATGTAATGCTGGCAAAATTTCACAAATGTTTTCACTAAGAAGTTGTTGTGCTACTTGAACAGTGTAGTTGGTAGAATTTATTGTGCGAATATGTTCAATGATTTTGTTAAGTGGTATGTTGCACATATATACCAATGATGATTTTGATTCTATCATTTGGATATGAAAATAAAATTTTCTCACCATATTTATCAATAAGTAGTGATTTCATATCGCGATTTTCGACGACTGCACCTTCAATTTCCGTAAGTTCAGCTAGTCGTTTAGCCAACCGAGACACTTCAAAAGAATGAGTGTTAAATTGATGTTTTATTTCATTAATTAGCTTCTCAAACGCCTCTATAAGTAGGTCATGTGGTATTTTATTTGAAGGCCTTCCTGCTGGATTGGAAGAATTTCTTGGTAGTCGAAGATAATCGCGACAACAATGCTTATGATACTTTACTTCCATAGCAAATAAATCAGTTGGTTGTTCGCACATGCTAATTTTTGTATAAACGTCGTCTTGTTTATTTCGAGCGGTGTTTAAAATTTGCTCAGCTGCCGAAATTTCTGAACATAAGAAAAGCGTTTTGTTTTTATTTCTTGTTTGTTTACCGCAAATTAAGCATTGCTGCATTTTTTTTATTACTCTTGATGAATGTCGAACATGTTCAATTCCAGAAGTACTAGCTTCTGCTGAAGAGGTGGGTGTAGGAGTATTTTCCTGCTTATGTAATGAAGATTCTCGGCGCCTTATTTTTTCTTCGCTGATGTAACTTGCCATACAATTTCGATGCCAAGTACACCTATGTGCACTAAAGTCTGTATTATTTTCAATTTTTACACTAATTTCATCTTTTCTTTGATTTGCTGCTTTCTGAATATTTATAAATGATTGTGGTTTCGGTTTTTCTACCAAAATCACCCGTTTGATTACAAAACAAACACGATACTTCATTAAGTTTTCGCTTTTTTACATTCGTCACTTGTAGCGACATTGTCGACTTTTTTTTAAACAAACCACTTAAATAAAAGCCAAAATAAACAATTTTACATGGACACAAAAAAAATTAACCATTACTTATCAAAAAAATGTTTTGTACTGGCTACTACGAGCGCTATGACGCATCGGCGCATAGGCTAGGGAGAAGAGTGGGGACAAGAGAAAGGGACCAACACAGCTGCTGGCAACATGGGTTTTTTTTATTTAGGGTCTCAGGTAAAAGAATTTGAGCATAGTTGCCGGTTCTCACATTTTGCATACTCAACTTCCTCCAGCGCCCGCACTGAAACCCTATATTAGTGAATCGTAGCGACACGCTCGATTCGGTATCTAAATAGGATATCAAATCAAACCGTATCGCCTCGTAATACGGTCTACAAACGAACAGGAGATACGATATACGACGAGTAGAACCGAACCGATGCAGGAGGACGTTTGCGCGGGCGACCGAAAGGATTGTTTGTGGGCGAGTGAAATAGCAATAGCCGGTCATTTGCAGGATTTCATACTTTAAACATATTGAGATTAAGGTTATTTCTTTACTTTCTCGTGTATTTTGCCATATTTAAAAATACATCAAACAGTCAGTAATAGATATTATATTGTCTTTGGTAATAGGAATCATTTTCGATTGCCAATTTTTCGAAATTCTTACTGACCTTTGTCCTTGATCTCATAGTTCCGATTCCTGTGTCCGGTGTTCTCTTCTATGATCCAT
This sequence comes from Calephelis nemesis, assembly GCA_002245505.1. Taxonomy (NCBI): domain Eukaryota; kingdom Metazoa; phylum Arthropoda; class Insecta; order Lepidoptera; family Riodinidae; genus Calephelis; species Calephelis nemesis. Next base: position 71,045 of record NJDD01002731.1, read on the forward strand.
TTCTAATTCTTTCTTATTATTCTATTGATAGATTCAGATTTCAGGGTCTCGAAGCGCGAACAAGTGCAAACAATTTCGCGAGTTAAAATTGTTTGTTAATTTAGGTAGGTAGGTATGTTCTTTCATTATTGACCACCCCGTCGGTCGAGTGGCTAGCGTACACGCCTAACTACGCTGACCAACAGCGAGGCTCGGGTTCGATTCCAGACGGGGGCAGGCATTTGTTTGATGAACATTTAAATGTCTGCATTTCCGGGTCTGGGTGTTTATTACATTTATTCTGGTGTCTATTTAAGTATTTCTGTGTATTAGAATCGTTGACGAATACCCATAACATAAGCATATACCTACCTAATTAGCTTGCTTTGGAGTTAGATTCAATTTGTGTAACTTGTCTAGAGTTATTTATTTATTTATTATAGGTTACAGATATTAGTTATGTTATTAGTTAGGTACCTACCTATATTAAGTTGTAGATAAATAGTTAAGGTTTGCGTTTTTGTATCATTCCTAATAAGCAAAATGTTAGTTAGGTTAATTAGATTGATCTCAGTTACTAATTGATAAATCATTTCTAAATGTCTCGTGTAAATTCAAGTACCTACCTACCTACCCTTTGGGATTATTTTGATAAAACAAATACTGAAGACAAAAAGGCCAAATGTCGAGTTTGTGGTGATTCGTATACCTACCGGTCACAAAGGCACTACCGGAAATTTGAAAGCCCACTTGAAAATAAGTACAGGAAATAAGTGCTACTTTTACTGTAGGCTCAACAACATCAACGACATCAGCAGCGACTACTTCGATGGCGACCATAAGTACGACAATGACCCTGACGCCGACACCAACTCCATCCATATCCATGGGTAGGTACGCGACAGCAAACAATACAAGTACATAATTGGACCTGCCGTACTTCCGTCCCGACCTGCACCTGACACACTCCCGCTATGAGTGTGAATTGCGCTTAAAACAGTCAAATTGACTTATCAGTCACGAACTGATCTATCTCATTCCAAACACATGCAGCTAGTCCTAAGCCTGCTAGAAGTATAAAGGAAAGTTCATTGACATCGATATTGTTAAGTTTATTTACGCATTTTGCTTGTAAATAGGTAGTAGGTACCAAATTGGTATATTTTTTTATGCAAAACATACTAAAACAAATACCTATTTCTGTAAATATTACTTTATTTTATTTGTAAAAGTTGGTAAAAGTAACCATTAAATATCTGTAAATACACTCAATGTGCCTACGTACCAAATCCAGACAGATTTGAATACATTAAATTACAATGATATCATGTTATGATACGGTAGGTATACAGTTTTAGCTAACATCGTCTTATAGGTTTGATATAAATACAGACCAATTCACCAATATATAGTTTCAGAATCCGATACCGGATATCGATATATATTTTCGATTCGATATCTTAAAAACCCTATATTACCCACTCCTAACCTATTAGTTTTTTAATGAAGATTTTAACCGACTCTAATGGACCATTTGTGGGGGGAGATATTTTAACCCCCTTATTTTTACCACTCAATTACTGACCATTGACCACCCAAGACCAATACCAAAAGACAAAAGACCAAGACCAAGACCGAGACCAAAGACCAATACCTACATAACTTACAACCCTTTTTAAATCCTGACCTTAAATTTTTTTTTTTGAATGACTAAATTGTTGCTAATCTCGCGATTTTATGCAACTTCGCCGAGCTTTGTGGGCCGAGCAGAGTGCTCAGCCCGAGACATCATTATTTAAATGCATGGGGCTGTTACCTACAACGCCAGCACCAAGGGTTGTCTCCCGGGAGACCGTACCTCGACTTGGTGCTGCGTTCTGGTTACTGGGTGGATTGGAAGGAGGAATATTGGCGGCTCGTTGCGCAAGAGAGGTCTTCGTCGCCGAGACCGGAGGCGACGGTGTCGTGTAATGTTGTTGTGGTGTGAGTTTGTCGTGTTCCGGTTTGGAGGTGGAGAAAGTAGAGCGTTCGCCACGGTTATTTGGTTCGGAGGATCCGATAACACGTGGCGGGGTCTTCTATGATTAGGGGGCGCGTTCGCGACCGGTGTGTAGTCACACGCGGAAGCTAACAACGGATTCGGGTGGGCAGCAGTTTTTACAAAGTAACGTTCGGATAGTTCTTTGAAATGCTGCGCTATCGTGGGTAAATCGAGGTCGCGATGTAGGTCCTCGTTGCGAACGTACCACGGAGCGCCCGTGGCAGTTCGCATGAACCTATTCTGAACAACTTGTAGCTTTTTTAAATGAGTCGGGAAGGTATGCGCGAAGGCTACACTACCGTATGCTAATATGGGTCTGACACACGTTTTGTAAAGTGTCACTTTGTTGCGAAGTGACATTTTACTGTGTTTATTAATAAGATAGTAGAGACGGCCAAGTACGAACTTAGCCTTATTCGTGACTCGCGTAATATGCGGTCCGAACGACATA
>NJDD01002732.1:0-34588 GCA_002245505.1 Calephelis nemesis
AAATTTTACGGTTCTGTTTCTTTGAAAGGTCGTGTAATATTTTAATCGTAAAAATCGTTCGTAAATAGCAATATTTATGAAAATACTGTTTTTAACCTGTTTACAATTATTAAGTGTGGAAACACACATCAAATATGATTCTGCTAATGATATGAATTCTAGATGAATCGCCGAAAAGGCGCGACCATTTTACCAAAAAATATATGAGTTGTTGCAATATTGCTACAATTCACGAAATGAATTCCTTTTAGATGAATTGCTAAAAGTGGCGGTTTTAGACCCGCTGGTCAGAAAATGAAGAAATGAATTTAAAATTTTAATATGAAAAATAATTTATTATTACGGAAGACGTGGCAGCATGGCCTAAAGTGACCAATGACTGTATAAAAATAATTAATATGGAAGACATAATATAACTGATGAAGAAATAATTAATACGGAAGACGTGGCAGCATGGCCTAAAGGTCTTAGCCGGCCCCAGAATAGGTCAAATAAACTTAAAAAAAAGAGGTTGGCGGGAACGGTCGGAAGGGGAAGGCGCGCTTTTCGAGGGTTCCCTCCAATCATTAAACTAAAAATATGTAATATAATGTAAAAATGTACAATTTGTAAATTAAATAAAGTGTAAATATTATTTAGTTGTGTGTAAATGTGATTTAGTCAATAAACTATACTAGTGAAAGACTATTGTAGTGTTTTATCACGACAGAAGAGGCAGAGGCCTGAACAAGAAAGAAAATTGAAGACGAAACTAGAAAAAGAGATGAATTAATATGAAGATAAGTGTTTATTACATAATATAAAATATGGAGGTAAAAAAAAAAGAATAATAAAAATACTTTTTGCAATGTCGTAGAAGTTTTGGCGCCAACATGAAAGAATGATTTTGGTGTTCAGAATTTTAGTTTTGTAATTTGTGTGAAAATAATCGTAATTCAAGGATGTGACGTACTATAAAACAAATAAACGGAGAAACATAATATGTAAGCTTCAAAAAATTAAAACTAAAGACGTATTGAAGGACTCAAACAACCTTTGTCTTAGTGAAGGAAATGACTTTTAAAAAGGGGAAGACAATATGATCAGAAACTGAAGAAATGAATTTAAAATTTTAGTATGAAAAAGAATTTATTATTACGGAAGACGTGGCAGCATGGCCTAAAGTGACCAGTGACTGTATAAAAATAATTAATATGGAAGACATAATAAAACTAATGAAGAAATAATTAATACGGAAGACGTGGCAGCATGGCCTAAAGGTCTTAGCCGGCCCCAGAATGGGGCAAATAAACTTAAAAAATAAATAATAAAACGTCTTTTATCACCTGATTTTGATGTTGCTATGTTGGCACTATGTAGAATTAATTTTGAATTTTGGGAACTTTTAAAATAGATACCGAACTTTTCTTAGTCGGTGTTTCGAACTTATATTGAGTAATATTTTTTTTGTAAAAAGTGAACGTTTGAGCCACTATGCATTACGTCCAGAAGTATTTGGATAAATTGCAAATACCGAAAATGAATATTAACCCGGTTTCTAATGGATACAAAACAAATATTATTCTCTATTGTAGTTATTATAGTTTTTATTCGCAGAAGGTAAGAAACTTTATCCAATTACTTGTTTATTATTTATTTATTTCTATCATACATAATAATTACAAATTTTCCAGCTAATCTTAAAAATATAAAACAGTACCAAACAATTCGTACTTATTATATAATTTTAGTATGTATAGCTAAAATTAATTATTTTTGCAGGTATTAATGGCATTGTATGAAAAAAACATTGATTTCGAACCACATATTGTAGATATCACCAAAGGAGAACAATATTCTTCATGGTTTCTTGAGATAAACCCCCGTGGAGAAATACCAGTGCTTAAAGTGAAAAATTCTGTAATCCCAGACTCGACGAGAATTATGGATTACTTGGAACTTTACCTAGACACAGGTTACATTTATTGAACTTTAATAGCTCACAAATCAAAAATATTACTTGCTTACCTAGGCAGCAAGCAGGTTAAAAGTATTGTAATCTTTAGCAAATCGGAATAAAAATACAAATAGTTTATTGATTAGTCTTAAGAGCAGAGTCATGCTCCTGCAGATCCTATACTGTGATCAGGCCTTATCTTCATATAAAGATTTCTCCAGTTTTGTCAGACTGTGATCAAGCACTACTATCATTTAACAAAGTTTCTTTTTTGGATTGGAATATAAGCAAATAGATGGTTCTTATGAGTTATGATGCTAAAAAATACAATCCATATGTTGACAACAATGATGGTAGTTGTATAATATTACTCACACCAGGCTGAGAGTAGATACAAATAAAGCTAGGGAGTTATAAACTCAAGGTTCAAGCTAGACCTTATGTGTAAGTTTGCTGGCTACACTCTGCTAAAATGGAACACGACAATGGCAAGTTATGTCACAGTGCATGATAGAACAAAAATATGTTTCAAATTGTCTAGAAGTTAGTCTGATTAATATGATTACAAATGTACCACCTGATTCTCTTGTGTGGGGTTTTTGCAAGTTGACATAGATTAATATAAAATTATGGTGTTGCAAAACTGATTCACATTATGATCAGTACTGATTTGCTAGCAATACCTCTGTTAAACTATAACTTAGATAAAAGACATGTAATAACACCATTCATGTTATTAAGCTCAATTACTATAACCTGTTATTTTAAAATAATCCTTAGTCTTTTATTTTAGAAGCCCCTCCTCTTATTGAAGTGTCTCAAGATAGTAAAGTTATGATGAATGTAAACAAGTTTCGTGAGTTGATTGAAGCACTACCAGCTGGTGTTATAACTGTGGGATCATTTTTCCATCCTCATCTATGTGGAAGTCCAAAGCTACCTTTTATTATGCCTGTCAGAGAAGTACTTAAAAGTAATTATATGGTAGAAATTTATTGTGTGATTTTTTCATTAATATTAATGTGTATTCATATTATTATGTTGCTTATCAAAACATTATCTGATTTGATTGTACTAATGTTTTTGTACATCTTTTGTTTTATGTAATTTTGTAGATGGAGACATGAGTAGTGCTAAGAATTTAAGAAAGTTGGCTGAAGAAAATCCAAAGGCAAAAGACATTTTACTTTACAAAGCTCTGATACAGGATAGAAAACATGAGATTTTAACAAATGAGGATGAATACTTAAAAATTCTTAATATAGTTGATGAAGTACTTAACCTTATTGAAGAACAACTCAAAGGACAAAGCGAAGGTACACATGTAATTTGTAACTGCTTGTGTATTGCTAATAGCAGTTTGCTATTGATGTTCAAAAAAATATATTATTGTTACCAGCACTCTTGATAATTTCGTTTCCTTTTTTGCTTTAATATTTTGACCTTTTGCAATGTGCAGAATGTTCATTTAATGCCTTGTCTAAGTAATGGGTTGACTATATATCAGGGATAATACGGAGCTAATTCGGAACTTCTGATTATTGGTGTACCTTCTGGTTCGCCTTCAGCTTTTGCAATTAAATCAGAGGTGGATGTTTAGCAGCAGCCTCCATCAATTGTTAAGGTTCTTACATGTTGTGTCAGAAAACTTTCTCGACCAATACCCGTGTACTACCCGCTTTTGGAATAAATTAACCTAACTGTAATTGGAAACATTTAACAATTCCTTTTCTGCTTTATTGTGTTAAGATTGAAATTGAAATACATAATAAATATTCAAGACCAGGCTAGTGATCTCCTAACAGAGATTACTCTGTGTGTGGTACAAAGCAATCTGGCACAGGTTATTAATATTAGCTGTTAGTCCATTATATGATTGTGCTTAAGACTTCCAATTTTGACACAATTCTTTGTTATTGCAGATAATTGGTTATGCTGTGAAGCTTTCAGCATAGCAGATATAAATTTAGCTGTTCTCTTGCAAAGATTATGGGAACTTGGTTTCGAAGATAGGTACTGGACTGGAGGTAAACGCCCCCACATTGAGAACTACTTCAGTCGTATTAGGAAACGGGAATCTTTTAAAAAAACAATACCAAATCTGCCTGTACATGTAAAAATGATTTTAACATCTCAACCACCAGCCTATATAGGAGCAGCTGGAGCAGTTTCAATTGGAGTTGTTATTGCTATTGCATATGTGTTTAAAAAGATAATTCATTAAAATAAGCCTTAATTAGATACTACACCCAAAACTCAAATCATAAAGTGAGATTTGCATGGACACTCTTTATTTTCAACTTTTTCATTACTACCATTTTATCATCAAAGTAATTAAATTGTAGGAAAAAGTTAAATAAATGGCAAATCTATGCAAAAGATAAACTTTATTACATTAATATAATAACCATTGTTTTTAAAAAGACAACACAAAGTTGTATTTTTTTATCTAGTTTGTTATGGGAACCAAATGTTAATCAGTATTATTACCAGTATTATATATAAGTCTTAACTATAGACAGTATGTATATAGATATTTATAAAAAAAATACAACTACAAATATTTTTGTACTATATTATTAGTAGATAAATAAGCTTAATGTGATATACTTGTGTAATAAATGTTAATATGTTACAGACAAAAAAGTAGCTTCCTTTGAATATTTGACTTGATACCTAAGTTATACTAAATAAAAATAATCTTGTTGAGATTGAGATGATGAATCACTATGTATTTCAAATAACGTGTTTATCTAGATAAGTGATAAGAAATGCAGACCTTGATATTCACTTAGATAAGAATAATTTATGCAAAGATTTTCTACTAAGATGAGATGCAAGCGGCATAAAAATATGTTTTGTATATACATACATACTGAGGACAAAATAAACATGTCCATCTTTTCTTTTGCTATTTAAATGTTAAACATATCATTGATTTACATACATTTCGATCATTTTAATTGTATAGCTTCCTGTAGAAATAAGCATTTCCTTTATTAATCAATGCTATAGAAATAAAAATCAGGTTGATTGCACTATTTAATAGGCTCTGAATACTATGGTAAATTCATATTTTTAAATAAAGAAACACTTGTACGTACGACAGTACAAGTGTTTCGTCATTTAAAAATATAAGTATTTGGAATTTTTACCAAGCACCAAGGATGAAAAATTTTAAATAGACTACAGTAAACACTTACAGTATATTTTAGTAAATGCTCATAGTCACACTAATTTGTCTCCAAAATGTACTTAATTATAATTTATTTTACTAACATTTTGTTATTATTTTAATTTTCATTTATTTTCGTTATTTCAATCCAAATTGGAGAACATCTTCAAAAATAACAATATTTGGAAACTATTACTGAAGGAAATTCTATTTTGTAAGTGGGCACCTAGTTTAATTGTTAATGGATATAGCATAGGGTGTCCTAAAGGGTGTCAGGCGCATATTTGGACACACTACAATGGTAAAAAGTGGCATTATTTGAAAACACTTCCAGGAAAATTAAGAAAAAGGTGTTTTTTTTTATTAAATTATTGCTTCTTACAAAATTTCAATTCTTAGTGTAATAACTTTTGTGTTTATTAAATTTTGGAAAATATCTACTTAAACAACAGACTAGTAAGAGAGGGGTTAGTAAACTTGTTTATATGACATCTTTCTAAATAAAATGCTTTCTAATTTAAACATTTATTACAAAACAAACATAAAAAATGAGCCAACACAATAAATCTTAAAGTTTTTAAATTATATTCTTACAAAAATTGTAATTAACTGTATAAATTAAAACTTGTCATATTATTTATATAAACAAAATGTACCACTTAATAAATCACTTTTAAATTGTTTCGAAGCAACTTAGTTTGTTTTGTTTTTTAACTGTATTATTGGCTTATAGTGCATTTTAAAATACCATTTTCATTTTACTAAATAGCTGAGATTTACATTTAAACATAAATCACAATTCCATTACATATTTATTTCAGAAAAAAGTGGTTTGTATTATATACTAATTGTACCATTGACATTTTACCAAATTAATATGAGAATAACATTTAATAGTACCTAATCCAAAGTAGTCCCTCTTATACCAATTAGACTTTCCCTTTTAACATTTAAAAATAATCTAATGATGCAAATAAATTAAAAAATAGTTTTAAGTCAATGATGACAGTTGTTGTGATTGGATAATCAACAGCAATTAACTTTTAAAAATAATGTCTATATATTACATAAAATAGTTATAGCTAAGAAAAAACCAGTTCATAATTTTTAAATAAAAATACCTTAACTCCGTAAAAATATAAAATTCACCTAAAAATGTTGAGTTAAATAGTTACACCAAGGAAAAATTGTGTATAGAATAAATAATTATTATATAAATGATTGAAAGCATGTTTTTTTTAATAATTGTAGCACAATTTTGTTATTTACAGTTTAAGGACTAAAAAAATTGATATTTTCTTTGAGTCAAGAGTGGCAGATTTTGGTCAACTTTGACTGTATCTGTCATGCCATGTTTTCTTAAATATGCTTTTCATCATTATCATACTATTTTTTTTTGTATAAAGAAACTTATGGAGGCATTTTCACTAAAACATGCGCCACTTAATTTTACACTGACCCTTGTTTGTAAAGTTATATTGTAAACTTAAATGAACAAATTAACTTATATTTTTTTATTGTACAAATTTTAAAGAAAGAAAAAAATTTAGCCCAGGCGAATTTTGAACCTGTACCCCTTTGGTCATAGGCAGAAAACGCTTTAACCATTTGAGTTACTGGCTAATTATTTAACTCCTCTCTACCATTTATATGGGTAGATATGATACACAGTTCTAAGTATTTACAAAATGATTTCATTGTTACAGATGAAATTCATATTTATAATACCTTTCATTTCTCTCAAGGTATTATTTTTTTAGAACTTGCCCTGTGCTTGGATTAAATTTCTACAAATAATAAAGAAAGATTAATAAAATGAAAAATAATATTTGTGTTTAATCAACAATCCTTGTGTAAATGATCTCAAGGTGTTAATTACTAACAATTAAATAAACTGATACCTAGTAGCTGTTTTTGGCTGTTCCAAATGCTTAAAAGATGATATGTAGATAAAAATATCTAATCCATGTAGGTAATTTATGATAACTTTTATATTTACTAGTGATTTTTATTAAGTATATTTTTTATAAAACCTAACTGGGAAATTAGTTCAAGTATAAATGAACTATGCTTACATAGTAGGTAGTCAAAATAATTATTTTCAATTAGCTACAAAGAGTAATTTATTATGTGTAAATGCTTTGAATGTGATTTTTATTTTAAGTGAACCTTAAAATACAATCCCTTTACCATTTACTTTTAATTTTATGGACAGCCTCTGCCACCAATTGTATAAAATTCTTATATTTACAATAATATAACTATGTACCATCACAATTTTTTCCCCCAATTATTTAACATCCTCTGTAGGATCTGTTTCTTGATTTGTCCTTAACGGCATACCCATAAAGTGTTTTCCATTTGGTAAATTAGATCTTTTTCGAGGAGGCAAGCTACTTGAATTTGCCTTTTCTATATTATACTTAAAGACACCTTGTCCTGGTAAATTAGGTATAATATTTGGTATAGTAAACCAAATTCGGTATGTGATGAACCATGTTAAGATTGCTATGACCCCACTAATGAATTTTTCTACCATTATGTGATAATAAAGGATTGTTGAGACTAGCATTACATCCCAAAGTAACTGGAGCATTGCAATAGCTATAATCAAACCTCTTACATATGGAGTAAATTTTTCATATGATATTTGCAACACCTTTAACTCATCAGCATTGATATTTTTTAGAGGATTAACACTAGCTGATTTATCGTTTAAGCTTCTTGTGTGCTTCTCATCTCTGATATAATCTTTAATCCTTTCCCATCCATTAATAGCTCTAGCCTCTTCAATTAAAACTAAACTAGAATATATCAATATAAAACAATGACCCGATATATCAAATCCATTCCAAAAATGTCCTGCTCTCAAACAAGATACTTTATCACTGTGTAATGTTGAATTACATCGACCATATTTTGTTTCAATAATATTAAAAAGCGTTGTCCAAATATACCAAAACACAGTTGCGACAAGCAGTCTTAAAAGATGACCAGTCAATATAAGCCTCCTCCTTCCACAACATGTGGTGTAAGATGTTAAAAAAACGTAAGGCACTGTTAGAAACAAAGTCCAAAACCATCCTATTTTAACAAAGTATTGATTAAATACATTATCACTTCTAGAGAAATAAGTTTTGGGGAAAGTCAGAATATCAGCTACGAGAGAAAGTAAGAATAGAGCTCCTAAATACACTGCTATTTTTAAATTCGTGTCGAAGAATAGCACTTTCTTACAAATGTGCACAATCATTAGAATCAAAATTTCTAATATTGACGACGCTTCTCGAATGGGTTTGGTACCTTTAAATTCAGATGTGTCATTTTGAAACTTATAGTTCATTCGAGCTTTCTCAAAATTTGGTCTAGCACTCATGGCTTACAAATTTTCATATCCAAATTCTAAGGAAAGTAACACTGAACACAAACTAAACTACGAAAGTCGAAACGAAGTAGAATAATAATAGGTACTCAGTGATGCAATCTTGCCGAAAAATATATCGCCAGATTTGGCCTCAAAATCAAAATTTCACGATTTTACCCAAAACTTTCGCTATAATCCCATAAATAATTGAAAACAACGCGTTAGATACAATCCTATTGAAATTGTGAAAAAAAATGAACAAACAAACATGATACTAACATAAAATAACTAAAAATTAACTGAAGATACATAACAGGATATTTAATCATAAACTTAATTTCGAGTTGCGTTAAGCTGTCATTTAGAGAGGGTGCTCACGAAAGACTATTTCTCGCCTCGACCGTATTTTTGTCTCGTACTAAAGTCCGTACCGTACGAAAGAAATAAACTTAGTGTCACTACAACAAAAATTGCGGTACGCGTATAGCCTTACTTAAGCCTTAAAAGGCGCGGTACATACGTGGTCGTGTAAGGTAATAATAGGTAAGAAAATTATGGTAGTGGAAAATTTAATTTAAAAAAGTCATAATTTAACGAAAACAGATTTTTGAAGTGAAACTTCTTTATCGGGGTTGGAAAAAAATTTTGTGTAACATTTATGGTTACGCGTCACATTTTTCCGCGCCATCTCTGTTCTTATCCCAACCACGCGTGATTCGAAGTATACTTTTTCCAGCGGAGTAGGGATTGGCAATAAACTGCATTTAACCAATTTCTGTAGTTTCTGTAAAGTAAATTATTTTTTGAAAAATAACGTCATAAAGAAGTTTCACTTTACTACTTACGAGTGTACGCTAGTACACGGACACATTTTTTTAGTACTGAAATATGAAACATTGTAATCATGACCATCATCATTCCAGCTCTCTACTGCCTTTTGTTGTCAGTATCGTTTAAAAACTAACCTAATCACGTTGATACCTAGCTGCCCTAAAAATCAGATAATATTTTTCTGTAAGATCAAATAAAAAAGTTGAGTAATAAGAAAAAATATATTTTGCTGTATGAAAACGCTGGGTGCTTGATGAGACATTCTGTAAAAAAGTTAATATAATATGTAATTGAAACCTAAGATCCCGCGTTTCTAAACGAAATGTTTTTCTTCATCACTCAACTTCTTTATTTGAAAAAAAAGTATCTTCACGCCCATATCCCCGAACAGGTAGGCAGAGGCACAACCAGGGCACCCACGACTAGCCGAAGACACCAAGTCCCATAATGTGATAGGTGGCAAGCCTATCGCCAACCGGGCACATTTCCAATCCCGACCAACATTTTTTTTATTAGAAAATTGAAAAAATCCAATTTTCTTTTTGTTGGCCGACCCGGGACTCGAACCCGAGACCTCATGCAGTCAAATCCAACACCCGGACCGCTAGACCACAGAGGCGATCTTTATTTGAACTTACAAAAAACATTATCTATTTTTAGTTTGGCTAGATATGAAAGCGAAATCGTTAGTTTTTGAACTGGTATTTATTTTTGTCTCATGAGCCTTTAAGTGATGACAAGTGAAGGCGAAAGTAACGAAAAATCGGCTTCTTAGTAGTACCTCATATTAAATAAATAAATAGTCAAAGACAAATTGACCTTACCCCAAAGGCAGTGATTTAAATATGTGCTTATGTTATGTTTATTAATCCATGACATTTATACACAGGACTACTTAAACTGAAGATACCGGCATCGACCATTGCAGTAAATATAATAACATCATCACCTACAGATACAGACATCCATGTTCATCACACAAAAACCTGCCTCCGTCAAGAATCGCAGTCTCGCCTCGTGGTTGGTTGAAGCAGTTAGGCATTACACGTTACGTTACGATAACCCTCGACCAACGAAGTGGTCAGATAATATTATAATATGAGAGACAGACAGAGAAACATGCGCACCCCGCACAGCTTACAGCAAAAAAAATGTCGTTACAACTTTTCGTGAGATTTTTTTCAGGCATGAAAAAATGAGGCAATGAAAACTGATTGCCAATTTACATGATTTTTGAAGACCTGGGGGGTTACCATAAGCTCTTAAAACAGTACTATTTTAACAATACTAATTGTCAGTCGAGAAAGACAACCTTATGACGTAAACCATAAAGTTGCTTATAAAGGCAGACATTTAGCAAGATGGAAATGATACTGCTTTAAGCGTTCATGGTAGACCCTCTGTCTTACTTCCTCCACATTCAATGCTCTATTATTACAAACATGTCGGTTTCGGAGACCCCAAATAAAAGCAATGGAAGTGCGAGTGTCATCAGCACCTCACCCGCTTAAGAAAACTATTTGTATTTTGTTTTTTGAAAAATTGGAGCAACGATCCAGTATCATGATCACGATCAAAATTAAACTGTTGTATTTAAGGCTAGCGATTGCATGTACCTAAGTATTTGACTAGCTGCTAGAGAAAACATTATATTTTAGCATACAAGCATTATTTTACAGAATAGCTTAAACGTTAGTATATAAACCTAACACATTTAAATATATCTTGATTCTTGATTGTTCAGGAGTTTGTTTTGTCATTTCTACGTGCTAGAATTGTAGACACTAGAGGGCATTGGTTTACGTTACATGAGATTAAAATTAATCGCATTTTAAAATTTGTAATAAATAATAAAATTCGTAATCAATATAAATAGGTAATTTGATAAAAAATATTTAATCAACGTCATGATTTAATTTAGACATATGCCAAAAATTTTGCACAACATAATGTGGTAGAGTGTATATGGTTAGTGTGCTTAAATATTTTTTTTAACACACATGATTTATTTTAATTTAATTTCATATCATTCAATATTTCAGTCAGTATAAGCGTGTGATACACAAAATTGATATATATTTTCTTTATCTTCCTGGTTAATTTTCAACAACAAATCGAACAAACGAGTGCCACTATTTGTTTTTTTTTTTTTGCATAAGCAAAAATTGTCAACCCTATTACGACCGCCAAATGTAATCAAAAGCGAAATACATATATTTTTTTGGGCCTCGAGCAAAAGTAAATATACCGGCTACCTTACTCTCCGAACCAGAACACGTCATGATGTTATAGCGGCAGGAATAGGAAAGGCGGTGGTACCGATCCGGGTGAGTCGCTGCGAAACTCTACCACCTAGTCATACGACACGGTGTTAGTGGCGGTAAGCCTTTGCTCGCCTCTTACGAGCTGCCTGGCAGGAAGGCAGTTGGTCTACACAGCAAAGAAGCCCGGAACACTTGGGCAAAAACAAACATGCTATAGCTGACATTTTATAGAAATTTCAAAGGGTAAGCGTTTTGTCATTGCTGATATTTGAGTAGCTTTTACCGTTTGTGCAACGCACGAGACGGAAGCATTGAAAATTTAATTTAAAAAATTCGATTGGTTGCAGAAGAACAGTTTTATTTTAGTGTACACTCTTAAGTATTGCTATCACAAATCTCATTATTTCATGTCAGGTAAACTGTACTCACTATTACTACGTTTTCTTATGATTATCATTGGTGCAAGCTTTTTCAACACTAAGACTTAGAACAAGGATTAATCATTTGATTCATGGTCACCTACATATATCATTTACATACGTATGTATTTATAGTGACAAAAGACTTTTCATCTGGTTAAGATGGGCACATAACATTACAGTTTTTTTTATATGGTGATCGTTTGTTGTTTAATTTTTGTATTAAACATTTAGTCTGTAATAACTAACAGAATAAAGGAAAGGCATATAGAACTGTATCAAACTCCTGAATTAACTTTAGCACAATCACATTCACACGTAATCCAAAGTAAGTTTAAAATGTAGTATACACATACTTACGCCTTTCCAAATTTTGTTTATCCTTTACGAATATTAGTGTATATTTGTTAATAAGTGCAGGTGGATGTCTATATGACATTATATAGTATAATACCAATTGAAATTGTTAAATAAACTCCTCAAATTTGGAAAAAATAATTATAGGAGTAAATACCGCCTTTTTTTAATTTTGTAAGAAACGCATTGTTGTCTTTTGCCACAAACTTTGAAATTTACACCACGCCACAAACTTTATTTTCTAGATTCGTTTAATATCATTAATAATCTTCAAATGTTAGAGTTATTTTTGGAATATTGCTGACATATACCAAAAATTCTCTAAATCTAGTGAAAATAATTAAGGTGGCAACGCGGTACTACGACAGTCACAAGTCACAACTGACAGTTGTCACATAATGGTAAATCTGTCAAAAGGGGAGTTTTGGCGCAATCATGAAAAAAAAGGTCGTTTTTTTCCCGTACATAATGATTGAATTTTGTGTTCGTATAGAGTAAAATTAGTCAAATTTGTTGCCTATTTGTACAATTCTATAAACTGAAATTAAATTTACCACAAATGAAATAATCATGGAGAAATTAGGGTATCATCATTGACAGGGTTTTTTATTATCAATGGGAACGTGTGTTCTTACTAGTCTGTGACCTATTATTCAATGTACTTTGTGTCTGTGTCAATCTCAGATAAAGTATGAGGTGTCAATGGGTATCATGACGTATCTTCTTCGTTGCCGCTACAGTAAAGATGCCGCTGCTTTTCTCAAAACCCGGACATGGCATTTTATGGCGACTTAATGTTATTATTACTTTAATTTATGAAGCTTAAAAAGTGAATAGGTCATAAATTACAAAAAAAAGTATTTTTTATAAATATGAAAGATGTGGCATTATGGCCTAGTGGTCATAGCCTGTCCCAGAATTCTTAAATTAAAAAAAGGAGAAGAATCAATTGTTATTCTGTGCAGTGAGCTAGGGATGTGTTTCTTTCCGAAAAAGATTGAACTTTAAATCGATTAGAATCGAAACCTGAATAATCGATTCACAAACAAATCGAGGTCTAAAAGATCGATTTCTAAAAAAACGATAATTTTTTTTTAAATTTACGTTTACACTGTAAATATAAATCCGTTTAGTTAAGAAAAGATAAAAATGTTATTGACGATATTTTATAAATAACATCAAGGAATGTACTTAATAACATCAAATATTTTTTATATCATAATATCAATGTATCAAGTATGAAATATGACATTCATTTTCTAAATGTATTTTTTTCATTAAAACGGAGAAAAAGGTTGATAAAACATTTTTTTTAAATATTGGAAGGAAAACAAACTGGCAGATTTTCCGATGTCAAGAAATTTACGACGCCTAGAGACACCAAAGGTTGTAATGTTGTGTTGCCAACTTAAGGCTGAGATGTTAGACCTGGAGCAAAAGTAAGTTTATCGGTTACCTTACCCTCCGAATGGACACACGACAAACCACTGACGTTATGGCGGTAGGATATAGTAAGACAGTGGTACCAATCCGGACGAGTTACTGTGAAACTTTACCATACCACCTAGAATGATGTCATGATGTTGGTGACAAATTATCCAACCCTAAGGCATAAGCTATGCTAAGCCTATCTCCCATTGCCATGACTGGACTAGCAGGAAAGCAGATAGTCTATTCTGCAAAGGAGCTCGGACCAACACGGGGACTTATAGTTCCCAAAGCTTAATATCTAAATAATTATTTTGTTCTTGCCAGTAGTAATTAATCGTGTTTAAATTCTTCGATTAAGCCTTGTCTTTCCTGTGCCAGTAAATTATTATTTAACGAGATTTGCTTATCACAAGCTGACAATGTATACATAAATGACACATTATCTATCATAATTACAAAATGTCAAAGATAAGAAACATTACTTATTTTAATTTAAAAGAGATGAAGGACACTTAACAAACTGCCATTTAGCAAAGTTTGGGTAATTAACTCATTCATCGGTAACTCTAATTTAATACGGGTACTTTATTATTTTAACTTTAATTTAATATTATTTAATTTATTAGTTAATTGTAAATAATTTTATGGTTTATACCAAATACCAATACACAAAATATGAATATCGATTTTTACGAGTTAAATATCGATTCACTAAATAGCGTACTACTAGCTACGTAGCGATTTAAAAATCAACCTATTAGGTCCAAAAATCGATTCTTCGATTAATCGATCTAAGATCTCCATCCCTATAGTGAGCGTCGATGCAAATGGCTGCGGTTGTTTTTCCCTCCATTACAGAATTGTGTTTTTGTTGATTAATGCTTTTCACTTTTGGTGTTATATTGTATTAATTAATCAGTTAGTTATTAACAAGTCATTATTGTCTACTTTCCGAAATTCAGAATGCGCAAATTATCTAAAACTCGCGGCGACGACGATATAGTTTCGTCGACAAATGGATCGGGATCAGTACAAAATGAAGAGCATCAGGATGCCGAACAACAAGCTGCTGAAGAGAATGAAGATGACGTAGATAAAAAAGATGATGCTAAAGAGAGTAATGATGACGACGATGACTTTAATGAATCCAAGAAAAGTAAGACCAAAGGTAAATCTAAGAAGAAGAAATCGGAGAAAAGCAAAAAAGAGAATGATGCTATTGATTACGAGGTGAGAAATGTTTATTTGAAATTCTCGAGAAAACTTTGCATAAGATATGCCCTAGTAAAATTTGCTACCTATTAGAATCTCTTTGGGGAAAGCAATTGATAATTTGAACCTGATTTTCGTTCGGCTTTATTATTATCAAATTCATATGAATCTTGGAGATTGCTACTACATAAATATTGCCTAAATATCTATTAGGCATTTTTTCTACAGTTCTGTAACAACTGTGTCAATAGTTGATTGAAAGTATATTTAATCAAATTAATGGAGTTATGTGCTAACCAGTCAACATTGTCTTACCGTTTGATTATCAATATGATGACTGGTTTATCTAAGCTATATATAAGTTTATCTAGACTAATATGACACAACTAAAATGTTCCATCTCTTTTGTGTTTGTTTCATTTGAAAAAGACAGCATACATCCAATATAAGTTTGGTTTTGTGCACAGCAGTATCACACCCTATATTTCACTTTTCTGTGCTGAATGCAGCTAAGAATCATCTTATTAGGTATCATTATCATCATATAGGTATTTCATATATAATCAACACAACATTATGTGCTGATTTCATCCAGTGAGTTGTCCATTTCTACAATTTTTATAAATCTTACTTTACTGATTGTTTTCTTGTGTTATAAATATATTTTAGATACAATAATTTTATATGTGCATGTAAATTGTTATTATAGTATTTTTTTGTATTTTGTTTTTGACTAAAGGAAAGTATTTCTTTGAATTATATGAATGATGTCATTTTTATTATTCAACAACTCTTAAAATACCTTATTATTTCGAAATATCCCTATTTTTTGAGTTAAACGTAAAAATGTAAAGTTAAAAGGAAAGCTTTCGACAATTGATGTATTTTAATGCCAGTGTCCTAATTTCCTTTTTATAAATATTAGTTTATTTCATTTTTAAATTGAATTACATTTTGCAATGCGACTTATGCCTAATTTTTATTCATTATTTAATTTGAATTGTATCTATGCACAATAGTGTACAAAGATGTATTTTATGAGACCAGTTTACCTCCTTTGTTTTATAATTTAGGAAAAATATGCAGTTAGCTGTTCTTAGAATGTGTTTTTAATTTAAAATTTTATTGTGTAATCTTATGTATGCAAAGCTACTGAACTTAACACAAGGCATGTATGATTTTTTAAGAGGCTATGTCAGCAAATAGGTTTCCATAACCAAAGACACAGATACATAATTTAATATAAAATGAAAATATGTTTAACTTTAAAATTTATTTTTTATCAGGTTGAAAAGGTAGTTGACTCAAAAAAAATAAAGGGAAAATTACACTACTTGATTCGTTGGAAAGGGTACTCTGCAGATAGTGATACTTGGGAACCTTACAACACATTGTCATGCCCTGAGCTAATAAGCAAATATAATGAAGAAGTAAGTTATTTGGTAGTAGTATGAGGTATCATACCATAGTTTATACTTCTATATTTAAAACGTTTTCCTTGCTCCTCAGAAGGAAAACTCAAAAACTAGCACACCAAAGACGACTAAAAAACGGAAAGGGACTAAGAAGGAATCACCCAAATCACCAGCTAAAAAGCCTAAAACAGATTGGGATGAAAGTAAAGCAGATAAAAATGATGAATATGAGGTAAGTAAAATTGCTCATTTGAAACATGTTATGTAATCTTTATAAAATCTACCTGAATAGCCAATTATGGATTTTATAGAAAATTAAGCTGGACAGGCTCTAGATAGAGAAGTGTCGACCATAGTTTGTAGATCTTGCCAATTTAAAATGCCATAAATAATTTGGCCCCCTAATGTTCTGATTATTTTTCATTATTCTAACAGCATTGAAATTTTAGAAGTTGTGAAATTCTGATGTTGCCACACATGGAGCCATAATTTTATTTTAATTTTCAAAAATGTCCAGATAAATCAAATTATCAGATATAACATGTTGTATACGGAAAATAATAATTGAAAAACTTTTTGTATATTATTTCTACTAAATTAATGGTTTTATTCAGGTGGAGCGCATTTTGGAAGTACAGATCAAGAAGAATGGAGATCGTCTATTTTTGATCCACTGGAAGGGATGGTCCAGCAAGTTTGATTCTTGGGAACCAGAAAGTAACTTGAACTGCCCTGAACTAATCAAAAGATTTATGGACAAGGTAAATGTTGACCATGACCTCTGATGAGGAGCTAAATTATTAAATTAGCAGCCATGCAGAGCGAAGGATGTGTAGTTGAATTATCCAGTGTAACATTTATCTTTGTAAATTAACCAATCAATAATCTGCATTATATCTAAAGACGCCAGACATATGAGTTTGGTCCCGTGTCGGCCGTGTTCTCTGTCTAGCAGATTGTAAGGGGTGGTTATAGATTAAATGAGAGATTGGCACGAGAAGTGGTCTATTGTCTTACCTATTTCTCCCGCCATCATGACAGTATGATGTTCCAGTACGGAGGGTAGAGTAGCTGGTAGACTTACAAATAAGACCTTACGCCCTGGCTACAAGACCGCAATGTACAGGTGATATAGTGTATAGTGTGTTAGTGAGTAAGAGTATAAGGCATGGTGTTTTCTTAACATCAGAAGAACTTATTGCTCTTTTGCTGTCTTATTCCATTAAAAAGATGTATGTTGCGATATTGCAATTTCTTTATCCTCTTAGCAGTTTCGTAATCTAGATTTCCTGGTAATCACAATGCTCACGCCTATTAATTTATTAGTTTGTCGTCGGTCACCATTTGGACTTTGGTTGGGAATAACTTTAATTTACTAGAATTTGAAGTATGATGATAACAGTTTTTTTTTATGTTAAAGCAGTTTTCTTTCTCAAAAGAGGTAAAATTTGTTTTGATTTGCCTTCTGAAAGTATAGGTTGCGCTTTAAGCGATAACGCTAAAATGTTATCGTTAATGTACGTGGCCAGAAATTCGCGAATACTTGGCCGCCACTTCGGGCGTTTCGCTCTGCTGTCGGTAAACTCTCCACATGTTTTGACGTTTTATCGTGATGAACTTCGCTTGCGTGGGCCACAGTGTAAACAAATATGCCTGGATAAATTACACTGTAATGTTACCCCAAGCAAGCATATTATATGCTTGTGTTGTGTTACTGATGATTGTAATATCCAGAAATACAGACATCTAAATGTCCATTAATCGAACCCAATCCTCGCGTTTGGTCGATGACATTAGTACAATAAACCATCGACCAAGGCAGTCAGAATGTAACAAACAAACCGTAAAACCTGAGGTTACATTTGGCTATTTACATCTGACTAGTTGATTACCAGCTACTTTGTCTTCCTTGAAAGTAACCATTTTCATACAAACTTTAATCCTCCCTCATGGTCTTTGGGGGTTTATTTTTAAAAAATGTAGCCTGTTTGAAATCGGGCTTTGACTATATGAATATCAAATTTCTTTAATGTCAATCCGGCAGTTTAGTTGTGAAAGCGTAACTGACAGTCAGATTTTCGCATCAATATATATTATAAAACAAAGTCCCCCCGCCGCGTCTGTCTGTCTGTTCGCGATTTACTCGAAAAGTACTGAACGGATTTTCATTTGGTTTTCAACAATAGATAGAACAATTCTTGAGGAAGGTTTAAGTGTATAGTAAGTTTATATTTTGTGAAAACCAACGATATCACAACGGTATTAGTTCAATATGTCGGCAAAAAATAAGCTGATCGGAAGCTTTGCTCGAAAACGCTCCAAAACCTTTTGAGTTTTAACAAAACAATGTATGGTGTGATTTTTCCTCTTCGATAGATCTCAAAAAAGTAAGCGGTGGTATATGTCTATCTTTAAAGAATAACCCACAATAACCGTTTTTGCGTTTACTTAAAACAGTAAAATGAAGGGTTACTTTAGAATATATTTTTAACAATACAGTATTAACCCTTAATCAAATAAATCTATTAGATACGTTATGCGTGTAATTTAGATGAAAATTGACTTTTACACTATCAGAAAAAAAAATGACAACTAATGAGTTATCAAAAAGTTAAAATCTCCGGGCGCAAAATTAAATATCGTTGAAGCGTAGCAAAGACATGCGCGCTTACTGCATTCCCCCCTTACCCCGGCCCCTCTGGTGTCCTTGAATGCTATATTACGGGATAAAAATTAACCTATAAGTTATTCTGGGTCTTCAGCTACCTACATATCAAATTTCATCGTAATCGGTTTAGTAGTTTTTGCGTGAAAGAGTAACAAACATCCGTACTGACATCCAGACATACTCACAAACTTTGGCATTTATAATATGTAGGATTTTTATTCTTGAATAACCGAAGCGAAGCGGGGGCGGGCAGCTAGTTTATAATATTACTGTGGATATGAAACTCGAAATAAACTGGGTCTAAAAGAAATATTTTTCTGTAGAACAAATTTGTAAAATACTTGCTGCCGTAAGGCCCGCCAAATAGGTACATTCGGAATTCCTTGACGAAATGACGTCCTATACAAATCACTTAAATTCCGTACGGTAACATTCCTGACTTGTGTAGCAGGTCCATAGACTTGTTTGGATTTGTTGCGTTCGATTTGTATTTTTAAAAAAATCTACGTCAAACTTCCGAATACTTTTGGGCCAAAATTAAAGTACCATTGTCCATTTTGTTTTCATTATTTTTCGTTTGACATCGCGTTTGATATGTTTGCCCAATTCATGGCATGTTTTTTTTTCAAAATGCAACAAATATATTTTTACTACTTGGTTTGATTACTTACTATTTTTGGGCATTATAAATAATACTATAAAATACATACATACATACATACATAGTACTATGCACCTATTTGTTTAGGTAAGTATCCATCGCCTTAAATCTTCCTGCATGTCGCCATAACGAGAATGTTTGGAACTGTCTTTTCGGTCCGGAGAGTAGATAGAGTAGGCGGCAGACATGTGCAACATTAGCCCTAACACCTCGGTCAAATAATAGCGACGCACCTATAACATCATTAAGTTATTTATATGCAACGGCTGTTATTTCTGTTCCCGCAATACGATTATCATATTATAAGGTGCTGGCGACGTTTATTGAAGTGTTTTTGTTTTGTTCTAGTACAATTAAACTAGAAATTAAAAACTTAATACTCCCCGACATTATCACGTCACCTTGGAAGCAAAAATCTGCATCGAAATTTGTCCATCTGTTTCACGCCGCCAGACACGTCAAAGTTGAAACATCCCTGTTATTGCGTCTGGGGTGTTAAAATGATCTTGTGTATTCAATGTTTTAATAGGAGCAATTATTTGTAACAAAAAAAAATCAAGACTGGTTAATTAACTAAACCATTAACTAGGCTTTAATAACCTATAAAGAAATAGAAAATATTGTGTCCTATTTTTAGATAGGTATACAAATGTCGCCCATTGGTCGAATTTTAATTTTTTTTTTTACATTTTAATTATAAGTTATTCAGTATCAATTATTTTTAATAAGAACGCTATCTTCATTCATGAAGACCAACTACTTTGTTTCCAAACTTTATAAATATAGTTGATGTGCCATTTGTGATCTTTTCTATACATTATCAATATATTTGTTTGTTTGTGTCAAATACATGGTAGAATGTGCAATGTTTTGTTTTTTTATTTAATGCACTTTATAAGCATTAATATTGAATAATATTAGCGTTCTGCACTTAAATTCTTTCTTTCCTACACAAAAGCTCTTTATGCCAAATTTTATACTCCTCCGTCCGCGCAATGTAAAAGGGGTCCAAGATTTTGGTTCACGTATAAATATGATCATGGCAAAATTTACGGCAAGTCAATATGTCAAAATATAATTGTTATATTTTTAAGGTTTCAAAACTTTGTGGAAAGATTTGTTAATGCGCCGGAAAGTAAATTTTGATCGAGTTTCTGCTAAAACTATTTAAAACGGAAATTGTAGACAGACACTACGAGTTATTTTATTATAATAATGTAACATTTAACAGGTGGAAGCTGCCCGTTCTGTGGATTCTAGAAATCTAAGAGTTGCCCCTGAGACTACTAATCGTTTTACTCTACAGGATCCCTCTTCAGGGCGCAGGTTAAGCAAAAGAAGAGGACAACGTCAGCGGTAAATATCTTGCATTCTTCTAGAAAGCATAAGACAGCAGATGTAGTTTGCTTCGAAATATCTATTCGTGTTCAAATAAACTGAAATTTTAACACAGAAAACTGTTTTGTTACTCATGTCATACTATTAGCTAATATAAAAACCCTTCTAACACTAAGCCTATGCTATTATTCGTTAACTTGTTACAGATAATAATTCAAATGGATTTTTTATCTTAGAATAGGGTATTTGGGGTATTAGGTTATTTAATAATAGGAACATTGGTGAAATAAACTTTCTGCTATTCTATAAAATTCAACGAGATATCGCAACTTGAAAATCATATTTTTGGATTTACGCAAGAAGCGCTCTATAGAGTGTACAAACTTTTGATGTCATAAGCTTGTACTTTTTATGCATCACACTGTTTAGCGATATTTATTCGATAGCTATATTAAAAGCGTTACGAGTTTTAAAAACAAAGTTGATAGAAAATGTATAGTTTATTAATTGGTCATATTACTTTTTAATAATTTAATACTTTATAATGGATTCATCCACTCAACTTTAAATGATCGTAATCAGTTTAAATCTGATATGTTTAAAAATATCGCCTCTGTAGTCTAGCGGTTCAGTTGTTGGACTTGATTGCATGAGGTCCCGGGTTTGAATCCCGGGTCAGGCAACAAAAGAATATTGGGTTTTTCCAATTTTGTAATGAAAAAAAAATGTTGCTCGGGATTGGAAATGTGCCCGGTTGGCCACCTATCACATTGTGGGACTTAGTATCTTCGGCTAGTCGTGGGTGCCCTGGTTGTGCCTCTGCGTACCCCTTCGGGGATATGGGCGTAAAGATACTTCTTTTTTTTAAATACGTTAGCACCTTTATTGTTTTATGCACTAGGCACGTTATTATTAATAACATCAGTCAAATGCCCTATGCTTTGAAAGAAGGTTCTATTGCCCTTATGCTTTATTTTGACAATACAAAATTAAAAAAATATTCCAAACATTAAAGTAAGTGACATGGTAAAATAAATTTCATCTGCATTAATCTTTTCCATCCGCTCATGCGTAATGTGATTAATGGGGTTCACTATTTTATACAAGTTTATATAGACAGAATTCTTCATAGAACATTACTCAGACATTCAATTGCTAAAAAATATAAAAAACTAGACGAAGGGTGCCACCTGGACATCTACCAGCATGGAGTATTGCTGTCCTTTAACAGAGCTCAAAGCTTGTCATGGTTAAAGGAAAGTAATCAATAATAATCAAGTTTTACAAATAAATATCCTTGTACAAATTACACAAATTAAATCTAATCTCAAAGTAAGCATATGATATGCTTGTGTTAAGGGTTTTTAAATAATTAAATAAATATCTTAATAATAAATTGACCCAGAAATGCAGATATCGAGATGTTCATCACAAAAATGTTTGCCCCCGTCGGGAATCGAACCCGAGCCTCACTAGTTAGTCAGTGACGTTATGCGCACATACGCTAATCCCTTGACTAATGACGCTGTCGCTAAAAGGAAAACATAATAAAATGAAAAAAAATATTGTAGTTTAAATAAGGAAAGCACTTTCTGGACAAATAATACGAACCGTCCTGATATAAATATGCAGACATCTATTTTCATCACATAAATATTTTTCAGTCGTACAGGCATGCCAGAGCGAGAGACAAATATATTGCGCCTGTAAACATATTCTTATTTACCACAACGCGGAATCGCCAGGATATGTCTAATGCCCGGTTCCTATAATCAACATAGCGTAATCCATAAGTTTAACTATTCCTTATTTCCTCAAAAGTAACAGATCATTACTTATATTTTCAAAAAAGGTTCAGTGTCAGCTGTCGAAAAATAACAACTGTTGTTAGCAATCTTACTAATAGTACAAAATACTACCACCCGTAATCAAAACGATTCGTTTTTTGAATATAGGAACCGGGCATAAGAAACCAACCAAAATTACACTGAAACCAATTACATAGTTTTCCTTCACCTTCGAAATGGGGCATTGCTTTTTAAACTTTGCTCAGGCTGACGATATCAGCTTGCTGAATCCTGTGCTCTATACTACAAATATTTGGATTAATAAATATCTTTGATAAATGACACTAAACGATGTACCCTTAAAATAAGCTAATTATATGCTTGTGATAAAGGTGTTATTCAAGTTATAAAGGTTTCAAGAACTAAAATCAAGAAACTTACAAAATTCCTGGGTAATGGATAAAATTCAGGACACTAGGAATTGTATAAAATGAATCACTTACAGATAAAATAATGCAGTGTGTTATTTATTTGAGGTTATTATTCAAAGAAAGTAATCTGAACCTGCCCGTTGTGTTGAATTACTACATTCCGAGCTGATAAAACATTTAACTGATCTCCTATTACCGTTTAGAAATAGTATGCAAGTACCAAAGAAATTCATACATAAATGAAATAAAAATATCGAAATGAATTTAATACACAACCTGGTCTAAAACTAAATCTATCTATGTTTGATAACCCAGGGTTCGCAGGCGCCCCCTCTCCCGCCTAATACTAATACTGTTCATAAATCAATGTCCTCCGTAAATAAGTTACGAATGTTTATACAACAAATTTCTATTTGTTTTCAGAGTACGGTATGATAATGCCGAATAATAAGGAATTTTTAAATTTCCTTGACGCTGCTGACATCTGAAATACATAAATTTGAATTTAAATTGCGTGCACTGTGTGGACATATATTTTAAGATATAAATGTTATATGTTACTACTTTTAAGTCTAGTAAACATTTTTTCTTTCCTACTATAGATACTTGAGTTACATTATTTTCGTGCAATAACTTATATAAAGTCGTAAAACCGAAATTCATGTTTAAAAATACTAAAAGGTATGTGGTCTGTAAGAATACCAAATGAATCATAGGGCTTAAAATAATTTTAAGCCACTCTAATAATTTAGTACTAATTAAAATATTATTATTAGGAATAATGGATCTTAGTTTCTTTTATCTTTTCTTTATGGTACATAATATGTGTTTTGCATTTTGTTTAAACGTCGGCTTATTGCAAGATCTTGAATGAATAAGTATTTCGAAGATGAGTAAATTTATCAAAAGACATCTTACAAATAAAATAAGTATTTGTAAGATGACTTTGGTAAACTTATGTGTTAAAGTGAATAATTCTTTTATTACAAACTTTTGAAGTAAATATCAAGTTTAAATTACCTACTATTTACAGCTAAGTATTGTCTGATAAGAGTCTATAATTACCGAAACAGTTTTTGTCTACGCCTATCTCTGTCGTTATAACGTACAATTGAAAATCCCACAACTGGTTTAACTAAACTGAAGCTCATTATTATATAACTAGGGTAAATAAATTAAAAAAATATTGATATTCTTAGACCAAATTATAAAACGTTACAAAATACAAACCAGTGTAGTTAGACTAGGAATGGTTTTCGTGATTTTAGTCACAAGTTTCATAATTCTACCTAATTGTCTAGTGACTTCTGGTTGATAGTTTTGTAGTTATATATGTAGAGATCTTAATTAGATAGAAACATTAAAATGAGGTGATTACTATGTTCAAAAATATATCTATTGCTCCAGTATTTTATAATATCCTCTACAGGATTTTAAATATAATAAGAAGCTAATGTGCTTCCCTTTTATACCTAATGTGTAATTTTCAGCCAAATTTGTTATGCCGTTTGAGCGTCAAAGTTTTAACATATCGTCGGTCCGAGACGTTATTGGAACATCTCAAAATTTGCACTTTCGAGCTAGAAGATAATAAAGATTTTTAAAAGTCATAAATTCGTGATAAAAAAGAAATTTGAACTAACTTGATATTGAATTTTTGTATGTTTATAGTGAACTTCATTACTTCCAAATTAATTTATAATGAATTTTTGTTTGTCGTGTCATCGATTGGTACAGTTAACAAAAAACAAATTTTTTTGAGATGTTCCAGTAACGTCTCGGACCGACGATATACACAAACACCCACACACACACACACATACATTTTTTTTCATTAATATAATTGAGACCTTTTTTCTTATAATTAAGAAAGGGTAGGTTAATAATAAAAAAATTAGATATTGTCTTATTTAGTTATGAGTTTGATTTTGTTATTAGCGTTTCCCTGTGCTATAAACTATAGCTAGAATCCATGGATGACCGAAAGTGTATTAAAATTAAACTATGCTTAAAATTAAATATTTTGTGCTAATATGTTAATAGTTGTTAACACAAGCATTTTTTAAGTTATTAATATTATCTGCCAACCCTATTTAATAACATTAAGTTATTAAATAGGGTTGGCAGAGTATGTTTTTTTAGTTATGCTATTTTAAGCATATTTTAAATTTGATAACACCTGAAGCCGCATTAATTAGGATATTAAGGTAAATATTATTAATTCATATAGATGTTTCGTATATTAATAGTTGAATAAATCTTTGCATGACAAAAAAAAAGATTTTGTTAGTCATGCAAAAATTATATTCTGTGTTTATCATTGTATTGTGTTTTCTATAAACAAATGTTTCATAAATTGATTTTGTATATTGTTTTTTAAGATGAAGTACATATTGTATAGCTTGTGAGAACCACTTCATTATTTTTTTTAAATGTGTTATTGAACTATAATTCGAGTCAATTTGGTTTACAGTCTTGTCAGACATGCGATCGCTATAATGTATTCAACTTTGACATCATATTGATCCACACATAAAAGTAATAATCAGGCCTATAGGCGACAAATTAATTATAATACAATTGTATTTTTATAATTTATTTAGATACGGAATCCTTGTAAAATAATGTCGTGGTATCTAGGTCTAAATTTTACATAAAGGACAACCACATTTCCATTTGCACAATAGAATATATAAAAATGTAGGATAACTTGTAATGGTTTTCTTTTCTTTTTTATTTTTGTAAAGCAGTGTAAAGTAGTTTAAATATAAACCTAAAAAGATAATGCATGTATACATAAAGTATATTGTCTTTAAACAGCAGTAAGAAAATAAATGATAAAATTAACAGTGTCTTATTATTTATGTACTTATTTGAATTGAATTTAAATAATGGTTGCTCGTAGTTGATTAATGCCAGAAATGTGGTAAAAACGGACAATTAATCCCTTTTACTTTCCAAATGAGATTTAAATTCTTCTAATCAAGGGGGGTCATTAATGTCATGACCTAAGGGTCAGGTCAGGGGCCTAACCAGGTCGAATAGTAATCACCCTGTGAAATTTGGTCAGGTCAGGAGGGTCATGACCCCAATAATACCCCTTATCCCTGAATGAACCTTGAATGTGCGACTCCCTGGATTGAATTGATGGAAAGAGTTCAAGTGTGGTGCGGATGTTGAAACGTCTACACAATGCCACTCTTTCTGAAGGTCCTTTTAAGTTTTTTAAATTTTGTAACTATACAGGATGTCCCAGGAGCCGACGATAAAACTGAAACGGTTGATAGAGCAAGTCATAACAACGATGAAAAAAATATAAAAAAAATTCTATGTCACCACATTTTAAAACTACAGATATTTAAAAAAAAAATAAAAAAATCACGGCCTGTGATGTTGTTTTAATTCGTGATCTTACTATTTTATACTTTTATTTAATTTTATTTCTGTAATGTAATCCTGAATAATGATTCTACAAATTGTGGTGTAAAATTTTAAGTTAACCACTGTAGGTTAGAAAAAAAGATGTCTTTAATCTCAAAAAAATATAAATTATTTTCTTTTCAACCAACTTTAATGAACTGTACTTTAAAAAAATATACTACGCTGTTTTGGCAAGTTGCTTTAAAAGATGGCGCATTTAATACAGATTCCAAAATAGTATACCATTCATACATAACATTTGCAGGATTTTTGTAAAAAAAATAATTAACTCAAAACTAAGAATATTTTTGGAAAATAAAAATTCCGTATTTAGAATTACATTGATAAACTACTCGCTCCTTAACTCCCTTACTCCTGGTTAGTGTGAGCGAAATAGCAGCGCATTGGTATGCGGCTTTAAGTGTGGGCGAGACAGATAGTGACGCTACGTCTTCTCTCTCCGTCTGACGCACATTGTAGAGCGATATAGCGGCCAGTACTTTACGCTCGTTCATTTACTGCGCACGTTTCCGTATTTGTTCTGTTTGATATCGTACTAACTACTCTGGCTTTGTTTTATTGGACTTGATTATACTTGTGATTTGGATTATTGTTTAGGTTTTCACTGTTATAATAATGCCTCTGTATACCGCACGTGAATATGCAGAAATGCATCTGAAAAAACAATTTACAGTTTTAATCCGACGCAAAATAGGAGATTTTTTAATAACATTGGAAGGCAAACAAGCAGACGGATTTCCTGATGGTAAGAAATTCACGCTGCCCAAAGACACCAAAGGTGGTAATGGTGCGTTGCCATCTTGAGGCCGGGCTGTTAGGCCTCGAGCAAAAGTAAGTTTACCGGCTTTACACGTCAACGGCAAGTACTGACACTAGCGCAATGGTGATGGTACCAATCCGGGTGAGTTGCTGCGAAACTACCACTTAGTAGGATTTCACGGTGTTTGTGACGGTAAGCATGTGCTCGCGTTTTACGAGCTGCCTGGTCTATTCTGCAAAGGAGCCCAGACCAACACGGGGAAAAATTCTATCATTATGCTATAATCTTAGATGGTTTACTATCGGTAGCAGGAGTAGCGTGAAGCGCAGTTGGGCTGCAGCCCAAGGCACTGGACAGAAAGGGGCGCGTAAACAGTAATTGAGCTAGGACTACTTGTAAATTTATAGTATTATAAGTAATTATAATAAAAGAGGTCAATACAAAAAGTATTATGTTCTTACATTTATTGTATTCTCTTTATTTGCATGCACTTGAAATGCGTTAAGGGCTGCCGTAAAAATTCTGCGCAAGACCAACCGACACTATTGACTAATAAGGTGCTTATTATTACAGAGGTGGTATTTTTGAAAGGTCACCGATTGAATTCAATGTCATTTTTATGTTAAGATAGCGTAAGAGATAACCATGGCCTATAGACGCCGTAGGTGTAGGTGCGTCGCCGTTCGCTGACTGTGGCCGAGGTGTCAGGCCAAAATTGTGCAAGGTGTCAGGCCAAATTGTGCAAGTCTACCGGCTACACCGCCCGAAACAAGACACTTTCATTATGGCGGCAGGAATAGGTAAGGTCCAGGATCCTTACCCGGTGGACAAGATGTAGCACGACACTACAACGAGTTATCTTGTTGGACTCATTTCACCTTTGTATGCGTCTTATGAGATGCGTGGCAAGAAGGCAGATAGTTTATTCTTCACAAGAGATCCAGACCAACACAAGGGACATTGGTGTCAAATGTTCCAATTTCCTAATATTAATATATATAAATCTCGTGTCACAATGTTTGTCCTCAATGGACTCCTAAACCACTTAAGTGCAGTTCGATCCAACTTGAGAGATAGGATAGCTTAGGTATATCTCAATTTATGGTAAAAAAATTACCATCCGAGCGAAGCCGGAACGGGCAGCTAGTAAATAATAAAAACAGAGCCAAAATCATATGTTTTTAAAATTTACATATTCCTGCCAGGCAGCTCGTGAAAGGCGAGCATAGGCTTATCGTGATTGACGCCGTGACATCTGACTAGGTGGCAGAGTTTCGCAGCGACTCACCCGGATTGGTACCACAGACTTACCTATTTCTGCCGCCACGTCAGTGGCTTGTTGACGTTATCCGGTTCGGAGGATAAGGTAGCCGGTAAACTTACTTTTGCTCGCGGCCCAACATCCCGGTCTCAGGATTGTAACACAGCATTACCACCTTTGGTGTCTCTAGGCGGTGCGAATTTCTTAACATCAGGAAATCCGTCTGCTTGTTTGCCTTCCAATATCATAAAGATCAATCTTTTAATCGAGCAATTCCGTTGGTTAACTAGGAATATTTTTCACTTGGTGATTAGCGTCCAGTTATCATTAATAGCAATAGGGTGAAGTCAAATCCTTGAATTCAGACTTCATCCTATACAAGCACTCCAACATCCAAACAAGCGGTGGCTCTCCTGATAGTAAGAGACAACTGTCGTAAAGACACCATCTATGTTTTATATAGCTTTCTTATTCCTATATAAAAAAGAGAGCATATGCATAACCATTCATACACAATTAATTTAAGAAAAAAATATAATTTAATCATATTTCATAATAAAAATAATAGATAACTTATTAATAAATATTTATAAAACTAAAGTGATTAAAAATATCTGTATACCAAGCCAGTTACAAAGTCTGACAACTTACATATTTTAACAAAAGAATGTATAATTGGTGAAACACTTTGTCGGTGTACAAGTTTTTGAAATTAACTTTACATCAACACTTTAAGGGGCAGATGCACGTTCCTGGGTCAAGTATACGAGGGCCAAACTGAAAATTTTTAGAACTGGCAACTTAAAAGCATTGTATTAAAAAAATAAGTTTAAATTTTGAAAATAGAACTCTTTACCAATAATATTGAGTATACATTTCATTCATTTGTCATTTGTTTTAGGATTTGGCGGCAAATTGAAAATTCTGTGCACGTCAGAATGAATTTAAGCCGAGAAAATTTTCGTGCAATGATTTTTTATGACTTTCGATGTCATATAAGTCAACAAGAAAGTTATGATAGACTTCGATTGGCTTTTCACGATGAAGCCCCATCTCGTGCCACAGTTTACAACTGGTTTAATGAATTCAAACGTGGTCGAACTAATCTCACCGATGATTTGCGTGAGGGACGGCCTTCTACAGCGACGACTGAAGACAATATCAGTGTTGTGCGGCGTATGATAGAGACTGACAAAAGAGTGACCTATCAGCAGATTCGGACAAGTCTAGGCAAAGGTATGAGTCAAGTGCACAAAATCCTCCATGAACATTTAGCGGTCAGGAAGCTTTGTGCCCGCTGGATACCGCATAATTTGACCGAGGCTCAAAAACTCCGCCGTGTTGATTGGTGCCGAAAAATGATCCAAAAATTTAACGGAGGTGACTCAAATGCTGTGTTCGACATACTAACGGGTGACGAAAGCTGGATTTACTGTTATGATCTGGAAACCAAAAGACAGTCTGCTCAGTGGGTGTTTCCTTCCGAAGAGTTGCCAACTAAAGTGAAGAGAGGTCGAAGTGTTGTAAAAAAGATGGTGGCCTCGTTCTTCGGAAAGACAGGTCATTACGCGACAGTTGTCTTAGAGGATCAGAAAACGGTTAATGCAGAGTGGTACACTAACAACTGTTTGCTACTTGTCTTGGAAAAAGTTCGAGAGAAACGACCTCGCAGCAGGATCCTCCTTCATCACGACAACGCCTGGTCGCACACCGCCAGGCAAACGATCGACTATTTGGCGACCTCAGACGTGGAATTACTGGGTCACCCGCCGTATAGCCCCAACCTCGCACCCTGCGATTTTTATTTATTCCCGAAAATAAAAGAAAAACTTCGAGGAAAACATTTTATGGACGCCGAAGAAACAGTGGCTGCGTTTCGAAACGCCGTTGAAGAGACCCCTAAGGCCGAGTGGGCAAGGTGCTTTTCTCAATGGTTCCATCGAATGCAGCGATGTATTGATGTAAATGGACGCTATTTTGAAAAGTTATAATAAAACTAATAACTTGCTAGAATGCTTAGTTTTTGATTTTCTAAGAACTTTCAGTTTGACCCTCGTATAACACTGAGTTAGCACCGTAACTAGGGTTAAATCACCTTATATTTGACAGATTATTTCAATTTTAAATGTAACCCAGGAATGTGCAAGTGACCCTAAGACAAATGCTTTTTTTGTGATTTTTTCGTTTTACTATTATGGATATAAACGTAGTATTTAATATTTTTTATTATGTAGTTATAATAAGACTAATGCCCCGCCATGTCTAATGTCATAAATAAACAATTGGTTTAGTTATATTACAGGCCTGTTAGAACTATAAATAGTAAAAAGCGTAATAGTTTGTACAACACAAGCTTCGTTTACACTTTGGCTATATAAGCTACATCGACGACCCATTACTCATTAGTTATTACAGTTGCTTGTTATGGATTTAATTACGATAAAGAAAATTATACTTAATGCGATAAAATCTTAAAGCATTTTCTAGGCTATGGTTCTAATGTTTTAATGGCACATCTTTAAAAATATATGAAAATGGGTAACTATGAATTAGTTATGTTGAGGTCAATATTTAACATTATGCGCTAGAATACATTTACAAAAACAACAAGTAGGTACATTAAGTTTAAAAGGTAGTTATTTTCAGGCTTCAGAATGTTTCGCATTAATACAGTCACTAAAAATAATTATATCCTGTGTCATGACTGGATTTAGTATTTTTTTAATTAAGATAATAATGAAATAGAGTTTAGGCGAAATCGAGAGAAGGTGGAATAAGTATTTTTATCATTATTAAATTTCGTATGCATAATGACACATTAGTCAAGCTTATAGTGGCAATTTATATAATTTTGTTCAGAATGGCAAATAAATGGATTGATGGATAAAATGTGATGGATGTAAGTACTAGGAGAGATCTAGGTTGACATTTCACAACCAAATCGCTCAAGTACTATACTAAGGTGTTGTCAAGAGTCCGAAGAGCATATTTGTATGAATGTAAAGAAAATTACGCAGGTCTACAATGACCGGACAATTTTATTTTTAAAATACAGGGCTTTCTCAAATTAGGTAACGATATCTTAACCACGGGCTAGGAAAACGTGTCTGGAAATAAAAAAATTAAAAAAAAATCTAATACGAAAAATACATAAAATATTACAAGAATTAATTGTTGCTATAACGCATGGGCGCGGTAATATTCTCTATAAAGTATTCCAACTTCATATAAACGGACGCCGCGCGAGCTATACCTACGCGTTCGGATCTCGGCATGCGCTCCGGCATGCTACAGTCGCGGGTGTGCCGCAGTGGTCAACGGACGGTATGCTGGTTTTAATCAGTAACTGCGCGAGTTTTTACTCGAAATAAGTACAATTAGCTAGCTATTTAACATGACAAGTAGAATATATTGTGCTTTATATTCAAATGCGGATTTCTTATACACTCAAATATAATAATAAAGCATTATATATAATAAAGCGCAAATATTTTTATGTCGCAAATTTAAAGACCGATTTCAAATAAAGTCACATACATAATCATGGTTATTTAATTAAATCTGTTAATTAAAAAAAACAACTTGCATTTTTATTGAACACTTTCTATTTAATTCATAAAGTATTTATTTAATCATATTCATACTTAAAATTGTGACTAAGTATCTGTGCTAATAGATAAAAAGTAATAAATTTACAATCTCAAAAAAACTAGATAGAAACTCAAAGTAGGCAGATGCCATTAAAACGCTGTAGGTGGGCGACAGCGACAGCCCTATCTCATACTTACGTGCCGCGTGGCTGTAAGCACTTATTTCAAGGACACGGCCTAGTTATAATACTGTATAGATAATATTACCGTTGCATGGGGGTCAAAGAACTCTCGAAAGCAGATGATTTTCTCACGGCTGCCGCGTGCCAATGTACCTAGCTAATGTTTATTTGTACCAACAGGCTACTATTGCGTAACACTATTATCTGTTAAATTGCTAAAAAACTTTTGTATTTGTTTTATTGAAATTTTAATAACAAATATCTAAGATAGGTCCAGTATTTTATTTTTAATTTTATATGTAGTACTTGCCTAAGTAATAATTAGTTTGCTGAGAAAGTAACAGCTGTTGCTAAGTCATAAAGCTAAATCAGTTCTGATCAAGGTCATGTATCGATACGCTTACCACTTCGCTCGTCTATCGTCGATTCCCGCCCCGTCCCCCGCTTTTTACAAGTTATTATTTAATAGCCTTTTTTTCTAATCAGTTGAAGTATGATCGCGTTTGGGGTGTGTTAGGTTTTTGTTTGTGTTTGCGTTTCTTGTCCGTCTTTTATGGTTAATCCTCATATGTGATTAGAAGAATTGAGAGAGTTCTGTGTAAATACGTCTTGCGTAGCACTACCGCCCAGCTATTATAGATATGGTGGTTTAATGCACACAGTCCCGAAAAAATAATAAATAATTTCTACTGCATACCACCACGAAAACGTGTTTGTAGACCCAATGGAAAATAGGTTGAGTACCATTGTTGTTGTTGTTTATTAAATGTTTCCCTTTCTAGGATAGGCTAAGACCATTAGACCATACTGCCAGGTGTTTATAGTAAATAATAAATTCTTTTCTTGTTGTTTATTTTGTGATTCACTTTTTCAGTTTTATATAATATAGTCATAAGTTGCTATTAAATATCACGTCTAGGTCTTAAGTAAAGCGGTGATATCCTTACTCAGGCCCATTTAGTGAGATTTGGCGGCAATGAGTAAATACAAGATACACTCATTTCTTCATAAACATTTCACTTATGCACTATATCTGAAGAAAGTTAAACTATTTGCTACCTAAATTAACTAATTTTACTTATATTCTTTCACGATGACGCCAAAACTCTGAGTACCACTGGATTAGGTACATGGCAAGGCATGGCCACATTAATACTTTTTTGGAATGTTTTACCATAATATTAAATACATTTTAGATAACTAGCTACCAATCTATTTGAGGACCGGTTTTTTGTTTGGATGTAAGTATAACAGTTTATTTTCATATGTTTTATGTAAAATTAGTACATAGCAATTTATAACGGCACGGCAACAAAGTGGATGAGTTTTTTTCCGTATCCAATGAATTTAGTCTTTAGAGTTCGAATTTGTAGACCTTCTACATTAAAACTCTGTTATTAACATACAAAATGCATTAATTGCATGTTCATTTGCCTGCACAAACATACCTTCTTGTACGTGAAATTTTCTTCCACCCATCCATAAACATCATACACGCGCACACACACACACACACACACACACACACACACACACACACAAACTTACATACATTCCACATATATTCTACTCATCATAACGATATTGATTCACATTGAATAACGCAAATATATAATCATTTTAAGAATGAAACCTAGCGGTTAAAAGGCTGACCATAGATAGTGACATCATCAAATGATAAATTGTACAAATTTTATAACATACTCTACAATCAAAATAATCTTGGATTATTTTAAACCTAAAATATGATTCACGCAAAAAACACTATTGACAGCCACATTCATGAAAAGTATCGATTGATTTTGCACTTTCACGGTCGATATGATAACTGGAATGAAATCACTCCCTACCTCGCTGCCATCTCGTTGCAGACAAACATTTTTTAACTTAAATGTGAAGTATTTTGACATACAAAATCATAAATGCATGAATGCGACAACGCAAAAAAAAAATGACTCAAAATAGCACGTTTAGAGAACTAATAAACACGATTTACACTACGCCTTCGAGATCTGGCCTCGGCGGTGCGGCTAGCACGAGGTTGTAGTCTGTTGCCGGCGCCGGC
>NJDD01002732.1:44506-116436 GCA_002245505.1 Calephelis nemesis
CCAGCAGCAGCGCCCCGCCCGCACACCCGCACACACCGCCCGCCCCGTCCGCCCCGCACGACACCTCCACGTACGGGATAAGCTGCCGCATCGCACCCGCACAACCGTCTGCAACAACGGTATTTACTTCATACATTTTCAAATTCACACATATTTTCCGAAATCAGGACGAATCAGAAAACATCAAAATTTATAGCCGTTGTAAATTATTTATACAATTATTAACTCTTTGATGATTACCACATAATGAGTGATAGCACTAATGTACAAGAGATTTCTCGTCTATCAAGTTGCGGCACTAAGTAGGTACTTTACAAGTGGCGTAAACATACTCACTTACTTCCAAGTTCGAACCTATCACATTGTGGGACTAAGTAATACCTTCGACTAATCGTGGATGCCCTATGCTCTAGTTTGTACCTTTGCTTCATTCTTCGAGGTTTTACTTTCAATTGCGACGGCCACTCGCGTGAAAGCAAAATCAAAATCACAAATGCTAATATAAAACTAAACTAACACATTATCGCAACGCGACTATTAAAATGATTGTCAAATTGAAGTCGTGCTATACGTAATAAAAATATTATTTCATTATTACTAATCAACCTTTTTATGCTACTGAATATAAATAAAGCAGATCAATTTCTCGCGAAAGCAGGAAAACATCTATGCATATATCTAAAAAATCTGTAGAAGGGTCAATTCTGTACATTGAAAATCTTGAAAAAAATAAATAGTGGATCGATACCAAACCCAAATATGTGATTAAAAATTTTTTTCTCTGTCTGTCTGTATGTTCAGGCATCACGTGAAAACTAACGCTTCGATTTCGATGAAACTTGGTATAATTATACCTTATTATCCTGGGCTTAAAATGGGATTCTTTTTATCCTGGAAAAATACGTAGAAAAAAAAATCTTAATTTTTCAGTTTTAGACCGTCATCCGCGCGGACGGAGTCGAGGGCGGAAGCTAGTTAGGAAATAAATGACGAGAAAAAGTGGCAAAGGTGTCGAGCGACAGCCGAGGGACAACCGGTTACTTTGGATTTTGTATCTGCGCTAACTTATCCACTATAAAAAATGGTATTAAAATTCTATAAAAACTCGCTGTCTCATTTAAAAAAAATGCCGAAAGAAACAATGTCTTAAATTCTTTTAATAAGGCGGGGCCGACGTAATCACTTAAATGACATAAGTTTTTTAAGTAAATTTCAAACAACAAAAAAACGTACCTAAAGCTGCACTGACGGCAGCCACGGCCCGCCACAGTTTC
Source organism: Calephelis nemesis (assembly GCA_002245505.1). Taxonomy (NCBI): domain Eukaryota; kingdom Metazoa; phylum Arthropoda; class Insecta; order Lepidoptera; family Riodinidae; genus Calephelis; species Calephelis nemesis. The sequence goes on from NJDD01002732.1 coordinate 45,781, forward strand.
CTCGTGCGTGTGAACACGCTGGCGCGGTGCGGGTCCAGCGCCGTTAGCGGCAGGGACGCTATCACGCGCTCCACCAGGGAGGGCTCAAAATCCGCTAGACGCTCTATCAGTGCCTGCAGCAAAACCGTGTGATGCATTGTGTAAACATTTAAACAATCTATACTTATAATAAACCTGTAGAGGAAGTAATTCTGTACATTGAAGGTATTTCAAAAAATAGTTGCAAGCGACTAAAATAGACAGCAGAACACATTTCTAGCACTTTTGTTAGCAACTAGTATTTTAGCCGCGATTTTAAATTGTGACCGCCTCGTTGGTCATGTGGCTACCGTACACGCCTGACTACAACAACCAACCGCGAGGCTCGGGTTGGATTCCTGACGGGGGCAGGCATTTGGGTGAATAACATCTATAGATGTCTGCATTTCCGGGTCTGGGTGTTTATTAAATTTATTCTGGTATCGATTTAAGTATTTCTATGTACTAGAGTATGGTTGACTAACACCCATAATACAAGCATATCATTTGCTTACTTTGGAGTTAGATACAATTTGTGTAACGTGTCCAGGGATATTTTATTTATTCATTTTAGAATTTTTGTCCGTCGGTATCCTAACGGCGATTCATGTAGGAATGCATTCAAACTATATTAGATTTACAATGCTTAAACATTTTCAAATGCTTACAAACAAACAGCTTTTGTTAAAGGCCCTTTGTTATAACTTACGAGTATTATTATATTGTACAATTAGTTTGTGATACTTAATTAAAATAAAAGAAGATTTATATTTGATATATTACATTTTCCTTTTCATCTTCATTTTTCTGTTTTATTTAATATATTCTAAAATTAAAAATAAATTCCGATTTCCCTTGGTTAGTTATTTTCAGCAGGAAATGCTTTAGAAAGGAAAACTCGGAAAAATTGGAGAAAAAACAATTTTAAATTTCTTCTGGTTATAGCCAGTAGAGACCTAGTTAGTTTTTATTGTTATGTTTTCATTTTATTCACTGTTTTAGCATAATTCACATATTTATCTTTTTTGTTTATGTTTTAATTTGAGTTGAACTCTTATGCACAACTAACACGCATTGTAACAACTTTTCTACAACACCTGTTTCTCTACAGGTTTTCCTGAAAGAGATCTCTCAAGCAGATAAGCACGCCTATATAAATATTTAAATAACATTGAATATTGCAATTTTAACGTACATGAAGAGTAAATAAAAAAAGTTTACACAGTAATGCGACCTCTACAATATTATATAGTTTATGTGTATCTACCTAATAGTAACCACTCGAAGTACATTACTTGTCTTATTAATAAACAGAATAAAATATTCAAAGGTTTAGCATATGTATTACAGTATGAAGACAAATTAAATCTAAAAGTAAGTTAGTATGTATAGAGTATATGTTAAGCAAATCATACCTGAGTGAAATCTGGTGAAGGTGGTGCCTCAGATAGTTCACCACGCACTACAGCATCTCCTAGCGCTTCTACGAAAGCTTTCTCATGGGAACAATTCTCCCATAGACTGTTCCATAATTCCTCGCTGAAAATACAACAATATAGGGAATATTTCAAAGAGTTTGGAGATATATTTACGCATGCAAACATGACCGAGTGTTTCACATAATTGTAAGATCGAACCATTGACCCGATTATCGTGGATTTTAAGTCCATTCAAGAGTATGTCTAATTGTGCGCACACTTATGACCGCGCGAGAGCGCTTTGCGTACCCACACACGCACACACAAGCGAGCACGTACACACACTGACGCACGCACGTCTAACAATTTATTTAGCAATTTGTAATAATCTAATTACTAAATTCTATATTTTAAATAAATTTATTTGTTGGTAATTAAGTTTTGAGAGATTTGATGGGATAGAATTGACCCTTTAATTAACAAAACTATACAAATAAATACGTTACCTTAAATCATTCTGTAAACAGAGTTTTACAACTTGAATTGCAACATTCTTGCTACTCAGAACATGAGGTCTATCACAGATATTTGCAATGACATTTAAAGCAATTTTCTTTACATCTGGACTTTGAGTGGAGCACAATAATCTGAGAGCTTGTGAATATCGTCCAGAGGCAACAAAAGCTTGGGCCCGTGCAACAAGATCCCTGGGCTTGACTCTCAACACACCTCGACGGCCGAGCAAGGATAGAGCACCTTCTGAAACGCAAGCACCTCCTAATGCAGTCTCTCCTGCTTTGCACATGGCACGTGAAACTCTACCATCTGTCCAGTGACCCTTAAAAATAAGAATATTTATTTTAGTACATCCCTACTAATATGATAAATAATGAATAAATATCAATGGACAAGTTACACAAATTGAATCTAAATCAAAATAAGCAAATTATATGCTTGTGTTATGGGTGTTAATCAATTATTCGAATACATAGAAATACTTAAATAGGTAACCAGAATAAATTTAATAAACACCCAGATCACTTTTACTTTCACAGACTTGCATTCGCATTTCCGGAATGTAAGTTTGTTACACTTTCACATGAAACCTTCTTAACCAATCATCTTAAAACTTTGTACATATATTATTGCAAGTATTAAATGTAACACTGGATACTTTTTTAATGACTTAAATGCGAGCTAAGTCACGAATAAAAGCTAGTATTCTACATGGCCTTAAATAATTAATGTTATTTCAAAAAAGTATTTTCACATTTAATATGCCCGAAGAATTGGCAGTGGGACAACCAGGAGCACCCGCAACTAGACTAGACACTCAGTCGCATAATAAGCTAGACCACAGAGGCTATCTGATTTTAATAAAGTTTAACTTCTATATATTTTAGAGTGTACTTTGTTAGAGCTTGAATTGCAATTTTACTTTTTCTTTTTGCAGCTGGAAGTCAAACAAACAGACGGATTTCTTGATGCTGATAAAAACATTTCGCCTATACACTAAATGTGGTAACAGTGCGTTTGCCAGGCTCAGGCTAGGATGTGAAACTTCTTATGCAAGTAAGTTTGTCAACCACCATACCCTTCAGACCGAGACACTGAAGTAGTGGTGGTATGACTTTGTTAGTTTGCTTTACAATACTGGGAAAAAAAGATTTATCGTTTTTAAGCATTTTTGTCCATTACTTAGAAATCACTACCATGCTTGCAACTCAATCTTGATAAATTCCTATAGCACATGAAGATAACTAAATGGGTAATTAAACTAATACTAAAAAATGATTATATACCTAGTCTTGCCATAAATATTGTAATAAAGAAAAAAAATATTTTTTTAACTGCAAATAACATATATTACTTTTACAGTGTGTTAGTTTAATACATAAATATACAACAATTAAAAATATAAAAAGCTTATTCGAAGTGGTCTCCATTGGCTGCAATACAGTCCTTTAAACGTTGAGGCCAGTTATCAATAGAAGCACGCACTCTTTCCATGGGAAAATTCTTCACTGCCAATCGTATAGATTGTTTTAGGGACTCCAAATTATCATGGCGTTTAGAGCAAGCTGTACTCTCTAAAACTGACCATAAATCATAATCCAGCGGATTAAGATCGGGACTAGACGACGGCCAGTCTTCAGCTCTGATGAAGTCCGAAACGTTCGCTTCCAACCAAGACTGCGTGGACCGAGCTTTATGACCCGGCGCCGAGTCTTGCTGGAAGGACCATACTTGGTTATTGAACATGGTGATGTTAAGGGGCTTAACTACCTTCTCAAGAATGGTATCTTGATACACTTGTGCCGATGTTTTGATACCTTTTTCACAAAAATATGGCTCAGTCACTCCTTCATAGCTAACACCCCACCAAACCATCACTGAAGTTGGATAATGTCCACGTTGCACTCTGTCGACTAATTGGGAAGCTTCCTTAGAGCTTTGAGCATAAATACGGTCATTTTGTTTGTTAAAATGTTGCTCAATTGTAAAAATTTTCTCATCCGTAAACAACATTTTTCTGTGACCTCCCTTTGCGTACCGCTTCAGTAATTGTTTCGATTTTACGACCCTATTCTTCTTTAAATTATCAGTTAAGAAATGACCAGAGCGTCTCTTATAGGCTGCAAGTCCTAAGTCATCTTTTAAAATACGCGACATGGTTCTAGGTGCTATCTTCATTTCCCGAGATAAAATCTTTTGCTTTCGGACAGGATTTCTTCGAATTCTTTCCCTTACTGCTTTGACCACCTTTTTCGTACGAACACTACGTGGACGGCCAGATCTTTTTCTGTCACAAACAGAGGAAGTCTCATTGTACCTATTAATAGCCCGGTACACAAACATTTTACTAAAACCAAGTGTATGGAGAGTTTTAAAAATTGCATTTGGCTCCATACCTACTTTGTGTAATGCAATCACAGCGATTCGGTTCTCTTTATCACCCCACTCCATTTTAATATCGCAAAATATTGTACAATGTATTGGCGCCAAAATGAGAAAACACAATGAACAATCGTATAAAAATGACAGATTCGAAATTCAAATGTAATATTTTTTTATTTTTAAGTGTAACAGTATTTATGGCCAGACTAAGTAGATTAAATAATATGATCATATAGATTAAATAGGGTACCTTAAAAAATGCTGAAGAGTAAACAGGTTCTATTTGAGATAGATCTAGTGGCTTATCGTAATCATCATTCCAAAGGCGAAGATTTTCATCCGAATCAAATATAGCGAGACTGCCTCCAAGCCATCCGAGCCATAAGGGAGTAGTTTTTAGTTCAAAACGTTGCAGCGGCCGAAGATGAATTGATGTTCCATCTATTGTCACTGTCACCCACTGCATTATATTTCCTCGGGCGCAAATGAGTACTTTGTGATCTATTTGAGACCATTCTAGTACAGGAAGTATATTTGTTGGCCCGTCTAGGCGTAATCCTGCTGCTCGTCCTCCTGCGACTATAATAACACGAGATAGCGTGGCCAAAGCTAAAATGCGCGCATCACGCGCTGACATCGCCACAACTTCGCCTCTAGAGCCAGAAAAAAGGCAGGAAACCCGAGCAGAGCGAACTCCTAGGGGTCTCGAAAATTTTATCAACCAAACAGAACCCCCCGTGTCGAGGGCCAGGCCAGATGTTCCGGCCCAAGTTACTCTCAGCGTTCCCCATGTCTCTCCACCTAAAGTGACTTTTCTGAGAACTAAGCCTTGTACACTTTCATATTGATACACTAATCCCCGTGCATAGCCTGCCAAAAGTCGGGTACTATCATGGTTGTATGCCAAACAAGAGACAGCACCATTGTCCCCATTGGCATCGCATACCCATCTCAGTGTTTGTTCGTGAAATGACAAAAGATGTCCGTGTGCGGTTCCTACTGTTAATCTACCATTAGAACCAACACTTAAAGTTGTGGCCGCACCAGCTGAAGAACGCTCCTAAAACAAATGAGCTGTTAAGTATAGTCATCCATATAATTAGAATTATTACGCGCTGCATACTTTTTTGGTGTCCATCTTGTTAAAATCGTGAGATTTGCGCAAATTTTAGTTAATGGCTAACATAGACGGCAAAACGTTTGTGTGTAGTTTTTGAATGGAAATTAAATAGCTTAAGGCAATAATGTAAATCAAATCAATATCAAATTAATAAACGATTCAACATTATAAAGGAGCGTCTGGTACCATGCGAATGTCGGGTTATTTAGCGAAGGTCCTTAGATCCTTATAAACATAAGTTACTTCTCTGTGAATTATTTGGTTTTTCATACAAGCATAAAAAATATATTGCGAGGCAGCAATTGTTTCTCGATCACAGGTCCATATTACATTTGGGGCACTCCTTTTACTTTGTAATGTTTTTAGCGTGCCTATAACCCTATACTTGGCAAGACTTTTTTTCTTTAATGTCAGTTTTTTTATTGTGATGCCTGGTATGTAAGTAAGGATGTTGACCAAACTATTTGAAATGAAATGAAATGAAAATTATTTATTTGCGGAATAGGTATGTGTTAAAAAGTTGTTATAAGGATATTAAAGAATACAACATATTCTACCACAGTGTGGTGTGCAAATATTTAGTTAAATTTTGTGAAGTTACATATTTCTATAAAAACGTACATTTAAATCACAGAATTTTATTGATATCATTAACATCATCTGATAGTAAGTTGGATTTTCTAACGATGATGAGTCTTTGAACCGAATAAAAAGATCCAGTAGGCAAATTCACCTGATTCGTCTGAATCAGCACTGGATTTAGAAAGTAGAGCCACAACTCTACTTGCTCTGTTTAGCTGCTACTGTTATAAGTTTTGTTTATCATATTTGTAAAAGGTTCAAACCTAAATGGATCAATAATACTATACTTGAGTTTTTTTTAAAGTTAATGTCTCAACAAATTTATTATTTTAACGAAAATTATATATACCTAATACAAATCTACGAAAATTTGAATTTCTGGCATTGTATCGTAATTATTGATACATTCAGAACAAAAACTTATAATATAGACCCTATTTTCCTGGCACTACATCTATCATGACATTTCCAACTAAAAAGGTTGATTGCAAGTCATTCTTGTGCATTAGTGGCACATCTACATAGTGTATATAAATAATATAGTAATTTAACCGGTTTAAATACATTTTTAAAGAACAAATGCCAAATTAAGTCAAAGGGGACATTTATTTACACATGCATTCAATTTGAAATTTTGTGGTCTATTGCTGACTGAGTGTTGTTACTGAGATTGTTTTTAGTAAAATTAGTAGATTATTTTCCAATATTTGTTGAAGTAAAATTTGTAAAATAGATATTTCACGGGGCTACAAATTTAGCCAAAAAAGGATGGCCAAATCGAAACAACAAGATTAGGATATTGTTCATATTACATGACACATATAATATGAAAAATATCCTAATTTTTAAAGTCTTAAAAGCAGCCACAGAAAAAGTTTACCATTTATTTTTATTTTTGTAGCTTTTTGCAATTCATTTTGCGTATGAAATCACTTGGTAATCAAAGACTATAATTATTAATTATTCAGGTTTTTCTAGTTTTCAACTGCAATTCACTTCAATTACTATGTAAGTATTAAATTTCTATGTATGTTTGATGTTATGCCAAGCAATATATAATTTCATTTAATTATTGGTCAAATTCAATTGGTCAAACGGCACCGAGACGTGGTCTCTTACTGTGGGCCTGATAAACAAGCTCAAGGTTCCACAGCGAGCTATGGAGCGGGCTATGCTCGGGGTTTCCCTGCGAGATCGATTCAGAAATGAGGAGATCCGCAGGCGAACGAAAGTCACCGACATAGCCAGCCGGGTTAGCAAGCTGAAGTGGCAGTGGGCGGGGCACATAGCGCGAAGAACTGATGGCCGTTGGGGCAGAAAAGTTCTCGAGTGGAGACCACGTACCGGCAAGCGAAGCATAGGACGGCCACCCACGAGATGGACAGACGACCTTATGAGGGTCGCGGGGTCTCGTTGGATGCAGGCCGCTTCCATCCGGTCGAAGTGGAAGTCAATGGGGGAGGCCTATGTTCAGCAGTGGACGTCCTATGGCTGAAATGATGATGATTGGTCAAAATCTGTATTTGAAGTGAACCAGACTCCACAAACGAACTGGGCAGATGACTCTTTTTGACGTCAAACTCTAGGAGTCTGATAGATAATGCAATTTGAGAGTTGTTTTATCTTTGGTAATTCTCAGAGGGAAATCGAAATATATAAAAACATGATCGCTAATGAACCTTTTCGTTTATTACTAACTACACTTTTATACAAGCCACAGTTGGGTAAAAAGGTAATTGTTAGTAAGTTCATTTACTATATTATAAAAACAAACCAAACTAAGTAGGTGTAGCTTATTTTGGGATATGACAAAAAAAGTCAGGTCCAGCTCCTACAGAAATTTGGCCATTGTTCTTGAAATGTATGAGATTGTACAATGTCATACATTCAAAAGTTAAACTAAAAGTATCTCTAAGTAATATATTATGGTAAAAAGATTAAAAAAAACTAAAAAAAGGACTAATGAATAGCAAAGCTGTCTTCAACACTAACAAAATTTGAGATTATGAAATTGTATCTTCAATAAAAAATAAATACACAAAATATATCTCACTACAGTCTTGTCTCTCCCCTTGTCATACTTTGTAATTTTAGCTAAACCCTTTCAACCAAAGAAAAGGAAGGAGTTCAGCTATTCCCTGAAACTATATTTATCTGATTTATTTACCTGAGCTTGTATTAATTGTTGAGAAATAGCTTGTAAGAAGTCAACTTGTAAAGCAGAACATGTAGAAGGCTCTTCTATATTTTCTTCAGGTTTTTTTATTTCAACTTCTTCAGCTGATAAGACTTCTGCTAAAGTAGGGGCTTCACTGGTTGGTAATGCATACTCGACTTCATCTAACTAAAGATAATAACAAAATGTAAAAAAAGAAATTAATTTATCTTCTCCCAGAAGTGTCTGTAGTTTAGACAACTGCAGACACTAAAAATCATGAAATTGTAGTTTTTTAACGAACATCAATTTCACAAATGAAATATGCAACTACTATGCTTGTGCCTTAAAGCAAATTTTTCTTTTAATGCATACCAGCCAATCAGCCAAATAGTTATATGTTTGGGTTACCTCCATGCCACTTTTGTGCCTAATAGACTTCAAAAAATTATTTTAATTCAGATTCTGTTTCCTAACTAACCAAATAATTATGAAAATTAGCCTATATATAGCCTATACTAGCTGTTGCCCGCAGCGTTGCCCACATGGTCCCACAGGAACATTATTTCGGGATAAAAAATATTGTATGCTTTCAAGTTACCCTTTATGTGTGTACTAACAAAAAAAAACACAATCTTTTACATTTATATAAAGGGGATAGGATAGGATTTGTCTTGTGAGTTACGTTTATTCGAATATTATCACAATAAAAGTTGAAATCTATTAAATTAAAAACAAAATCACTGTTCAACTTACATTTAGTTTTTTTATCTCTGTATGTTTTATTACATCTACATATCAACCTTTTGCAAATTTCTATTTATCACTATTTGTTTATGGTAAAAAATTGTGTGAAAAAATTAAACATTATAAGAACTTGTTTCTTAACAAGTTTTAACAACACTAATTTATTTTGTGAGAGGTCTGCAATTAACCACACTGGAACTTTAGACAAATGGCACAAATGCTATTGAAATGGAATAGAATAGAATTCTCATTGTATGGGATTGACATAAGTATACAATATGTAATTTGATCCGACGAGTAGAGTTTTTAATAGGTAGCCAAATGTTATTGTAGTCTAAACGATTTTACGAAACGTCAGAATACTTCATTCATTTTATCGTTAACCGTAGCCAAGTGGCCAGTTTAACAAACAAATTCTACTAGAAGCGAACGACTATAGGCGGACGCCAAACACTTGAAGTTATCGCTACAAAATGGCGAATATTTTGATCAGCTGACAGCTGTGTGGAAGTGAAAGTATGTTTATGTGATTGTTATTGCATGTTTTGGTGATTTTTTAAAGCCACCACCAAGATAATTTAATATATTAGCGAGTTCATTCCACATCCTCACACTTTTAATTTGTCCTTGAGGACCTTGCTGTGGTCTCAATAGGTCTCCATGCCTCTAACATAAACATAAACTACGATAAGGGCTTGGTGACTCAGTGATGTCATTGTTTATTGTTTGGTAGTTTCTTATTAGAATGAAAGGGCTTTTTAAATAAATGTAGGAAAGTATTGGTACCTTTCCATATAATGTAAAAGAATTGGAAATTGTTATGGGTTTTTGGTTGCTCTATACACTTCTAATACTTTAAGTAATATTATAATTACTATAATATTCTAGCGTTTTATTTTAAAGTATCTTCACGCCTATATTCCCGGCCAGGTAGGCAGAGGCACAACCAGGGCACCCACGACTAGCCGAAGACACTAAGTCCCACAATGTGATAGGTGGCAAGCCTATCGCCAACCAGGCACATTTCCAATCCCGAGCAACGATTTTTTACATGGAAAAATCCAATTTTATTTTTGTTGCCCGACCCAGAACTGTCTCAACTTTTCCCAAATCACTATAAAACTCACGCGCTACATTTTAAAATGACATTTGAGAATGGAATAAAGGGAATGAAATTCGAAAACATAAACAACTTTGGTAGCAATTGAATAGAATAAGCATTCACTATCTCGTAGTACATTTGGGTACCAACTTATGAACGATATTGCTAAGGCGTTAATATTTGTTAGAATAGAATAGATAGGAAGTGTTTGCCATTTGTCTAGAGACACAGCTCTCCTAATAACTATTTACCATGGCCTAAGGGCACAATTGATGTTGCAGATGTGTAGTGTGGCCGGGATGTCAGGCATAATAAGTCTACTTAATATGAATCTCTCTCGGGGCCTGAATGTACCAGTTGTTATGGTAGCAGGAAAAGGTAAGGTGTTGGATCTCTAGCTGGACAAGTACAGCAATGGACTCTCCAGTGGACTTACTAGTGATGACTAATTAGCATATAATTGTAATATTTGATATTTTCTATCGTCGGCGCTTGGTAAAACTTTCAAATATTCATATTTTTAAATGAAGAAACACTTGTACTGTTTTACGTATCACTTATATTTTATTATTTTATAAATAGCCTACCGGTTTCGCTTTTTACAGCATCATCAGGGCTAGAACTTAAATTACTCTAAGTTTGAGTTCTAGCCCTGATGATGCTGTAAAAAGCGAAACCGGTAGGCTATTTATAAAATAATAAAATATAAGTGATACGTAAAACAGTACAAGTGTTTCTTCATTTAAAAATAGGAATATAATTGTAATAATTATCAATAATCCTGTACATTATCCAGAAACAGTAATGTTTACCTTCGTCCAACTGATACAGGAGCAGGGAAAGCTGCATGTGTACCCCCAGGCCACAACTATACTTTCAAATTAGTATTTGTGTTACTTGATTTATTAAACTTAGACTGATGCTAAAGTGAAATATAAAACAATTAAGTTTAAGAACCTATTCCTTACTTAATCCTAAAGGAAAAAAATTGGTGTTTGTGTTTTCATATGCGTGTGTAATAACTTTTAAACTGATACACAGATTTCAATGTAGATTTTGTCATATGAAACCTTATGTAAATGAGATAGCTCATAGTTACATTACAGATAGAATTTGTAAGGGGTTATAAAATAAAATAATTATCGGATGGGATACTCAGCACCCAGATAGCTTAAGTAGGAGTGTGTAATATAGGGTTTTTAAGATATCGAATCGAAACTATATATTGATATCCGGTATCTGATTCCAAAACTATATATTTTCCGAAACTATATATTGGTGAATCGGTCTATATTTGGTAACATCAAACCTATAAGACGATGTTAGCTAAAACTGTATATCGTATCATAACATGATATCATTGTAATTTATTATATTCAAATCTGTCTGGATTTAGAGGAACGTAGGCACATTGAGTGTATTACAGATATTTAATTGTTACTTTTACAAATAAAGTAATAGGTATTTACTGAAATAGGTATTACTTTTAGTAAGTTTTGCATAAAAATATATACCTATTAGGTACCTACTACCTACCTATTTACAAGCAAAATGTGTAAATAAACTTAACAATATCGATGTCAATGAACTTTCCTTCAAACTTCTAGCAGACTTAGGACTGGCTGCATATGTTTGGAATGAGATAGATCAGTTCGTGACTGATTAATTAGTCAATTTGACTGTTTTAAGCGCAATTCACACTCATAGCGGGAGTGTGTCAGACTCAGGTCGGGACGGGAGTACGGCAGGTACAATTATGTACTTGTATTGTTTGCTGTCGCGTACCCGTGGATATGGATAGAGTTGGTGTCGGCGTCAGGGTCATTGTCGTACTTATGGTCGCCATCGAAGTAGTCGCTGCTGATGTCGTTGATGTTGTTGAGCCTACAGCTAAAGTCGCACTTATTTCCTGTCCCCCAAACATGAGCCTCGAATACGCATAAAAGTGTCTCTTTTTCAAGTGGGCTTTTAAATTTCCGGTAGTGCCTTTGTAACTAGGTAGGTAGGTAGATATACGAATCACCGCAAACTCGACATTTGACCTTTTTGTCTTCAGTATTAGTTTTATAAAATAATTCCAAAGGGTAGGTAGGTACCTACTTGAATTTACACGAGACATTTCGAAATGTTTTGTCAATTAGTAACTGAGATAAATCTAATAAACCTTATAAACTAACTACCTAACTTTTTCCATATTATGATACAAAAACACAACACTTAACTATTTATCTACAACTTAGTATAGGTAGGTACCTAACTAATAACATAACTAATATCTGTAACCTATAATAAATAAATAAATAATACATAAATACCTATCTCTAGACAAGTTACACAAATTAAATCTAACCCCAAAGTAAGCAAATTACCTGTATGCTTGTGTTATGGGCACACAAATGCCTGCCCCCGTCGGGAATCGAACTCGAGCCTCTCGGTTGGTCGGCGTAGTTAGGCGTGTACGCTAGCCACTCGACCGACGAGGCGGTCAATAATGAAAGAACATACCTACCTAAGTTAACAAACAATTTTAACTCGCGAAATTGTTTGCACTTGCTCGCGCTTCGAGACCCTGATATCTAAATCTATCAATAGAATTATAAGAAAGAATTAGAAATGGATTATAGAAGAGGACACCGGACACAGGAATCGGAACTAAGAGTTCAGGGACAATGGTCAGTAAGAATTCCGAAAAATTGTCAATCGAAAGTGATTTCTATTACCTACTGACTAGGTATTAATTGTATTTTAAAAATATGGCAAAATACACAAGAAAGTAAAGAAACAACCTTAATCGTAATATCTTTAAAGCATGAAATCCTACAAATGACCGGCTATTGCTATTTCACTCGCCCACAAACAATCCTTTCAGTCGCCCGCGCAATCGTCCTCCTGCATCGGTTCGGTTATACTCGTCGTGTATCGTATCATCTGTTCGTTTGTAGACCATATTGCGAGGCGATACGGTTTGATTTGATATCCTATCCAGATACCGAACCGAGCGTATCGCTACGATTCACCAATATAGGGTTTCGAGAAATATATAGTTTTGATACGCATCGATATCGGATATTACGATATTGGTCTAATATACGTTTCAATATCTATATACGATTTGTATCGCCCACTCCTAAGCTTAAGTAGGGACCAGGATAACCGTGCAAAAAAGCTTACAATACAGGAAAAGATCCAGAACGCAGCTAGGCTCTGGCAATTTAGGTAGCAGTAACAATTTAGTTCCAACAGGTAGTCAAATACAGGATTCATATAATTAATTACTTATTGAATCATATTAGCTACCAGACCTATTTGAAAAATAATTGAGCGATTAACTTTTCAATGCCTGATATCAAAGAAACTTACCTCTTCAAAATCAACGTATTGAAGGCTTCCTACAGATTCCAAATCAGAATCTAATAATGATTGAATTGATGGTGTTTTTAATAAATCCATAACATTCGTTTCATTACACTTAACCAATTTTAAGAAAGTATTTTAGTGCTTTATAATTACAGCAAAATCATAAACAATTTTCTTTGTAAGCGAATAAAAATGAAAATGTGAGTAATTAGTTTTAAATTCACCACTTAAAATAAACAAAAACACTTTAGACTCTTGTTAAAGAGTATTTGTATTCTTTGCACTTAAGCTGCCCATTTTTCAATTAAAAAAGTTCTTTATAATTTTGTCAATTGTCAACTGTCATCTGCAAAATAGAAATAACCAAAGGAAATAACTGTCAAGACGTCAAGACTCAAGAGCTAAATGAAAATTTAAAGCTGGTTAGCGGGAACGGTCGGAGAGGGAAGGCGCGCTTTTCGAGGGTACCCTCCAATCTTTAAGCTAAACATATGTAATATAATGTAAAAATGTATAATTTGTAAATTAATTAAAGTGTAAATTACTTAGTTGTGTGTAAATGTGATTTATTAAATAAACTATACTAGTGAAAGACTATTGTAGTGTTCTATCACGACAAAAGAGGCATAGGCCTGAACAAGAAAGGAAATTGAAGACGAAACAGGAAAAAGACATGAAATATTAAGATATGGGTTTATTACATAATATAAGACTAGTATAAAGTATAGAGGTAAAAATAATAATAATAAAAATACTTTATGTACTGACGTAGAAGTTTTGGCGCTAACATGAAAGAAGATGATTTTAGTGTTCAGAATTTTGGTTTTATAATTTGAGTGAAAATAATCGTAATTCAAGGATGTGACGTACTATAAAACAAATTAACAAATATGTAAACTTCAAGAAATTAAAACTAAAGACGTATTGAAGAACTCAAATAACCTTTGTATTAGTGAAGGAAATGACTTTTAAAAAGGGGAAGAAAATGTGTTCAGAAACTGAAGAAATAACTTTAAAATTTTAATACGAAAAATAATTTACTGTTACGGAAGACTTGGCAGCATGGCCGAAAGGTCTTAGCCGGCTCCAGAAAGGGGCAAATTATTCTTGTACAGTCATTAGTCACTATTTACAAAGTCACGTCAGGGTCTTGAGCAAAGCGGTGGTAACTTTATACAAGCTCACTTTGGTGTATGTGGCGGCAGCGTGGAAATACATGTTACACTATTTTTTTTATGAAATTACTTCATTTGTGCACTTTCACTGAACAAAATTAATCTAATTCCCACCTAAATTAACCAAATTTAGTCAATGTAAACACGAAGTTCAATAATTATTATAATATATAATTTATTCTAAATTCACTTCTTCAGTTTTTCATTATCTCGTTTTCCACCTACTTTTCCACTGCACTGAGTACCTGAGTATTATTGATAACGGTATTTGATAAATATTACCGGTACCAGACAAAATAACGTAATACGTTAGAATGAGACACAAGCTTTTACTTAGTTTCAACCTCACCCATAGCGATGTTTGTAATGCAATCTTGCAAGACATAGTCCATTTCTCGGTTTTCAAATGAGTTGAAATTTTGCATGCATTTGTAAATCGGTTAACAATTGAAAATTATTTTGATATGGAGTGGATCTAATAATGGAACTTGAAAGTGGTTATAAGAACTGGTTGAAATTGAAGTCAGTTTTTAACACTTTTATTGTATTTATTTGTTGTGATGCCTGAACGATGAAACAAACAATCAAACATTCACGAATACAAAAAGTGTTATGATATCAAAGCATCCTTATAACGTAGTAGCTGTTGCCGGCGGCGTTGATCGCGTGAAGAATGAGGAAACTATCCTATGTATCCTCAATCATTTTATCTATTAAAAAAAAAGCATCAAAATCCGTTATTGTGCCGCCTATGTGGTGTAGCGGTTCAGTTGTCGGAGTTGACTTCAAGGGGGAGAGAGAAAGAGGAAGGGAGAACGAGAGAATGATAGGTGGAGAGGGAGGGGAGAGAGAAAAAGGTGGGGAGGTAGAGAAGGATAGAGAGAGAGGGGCAAGAGAGAGATTTAAACGCCTCTGTGCATTCTCTTACTAAGTCAGGCATTTTCAATTAGGTTTTTTTGTCAGATTTCAACTCATAAAATCAACATTCAATATAAAAAGTTCAACGTTCAATTTATACTATGCCATGAAGGTAGGTTAAAATATTGAAATTTTGCATCAAGTTTAATCGGGTTCAAATTTTTCAAAATAGGTAAGTCGTAAAAGAAAGTGGTTTGGTCATGTCAGTAAAACTCATTGAATGAAATTTTGCGGCAACGATTAAACGAGCTCCTCGCCCGCCTTATGACGGTGTAGCCAAGAAACATTTATTATTGGATGAGAATGTATATATGGTTTCCGGGCAGCCCATTCATGTGCAAATCAAGTGCACCGACTCACGGAGCACATAATAGAAGGCCTGAAGAGATGACTCCCGCTATATACGAAAGCGATATTCTGCGACATGGCCAAGGCGTTCCATAAGGTCTAGCACAACGGCCTAATCTATAAGCTCTACGATACGGCCTTGCCAGACAGACTAGTACTCATCATACGTGACTACCAAATCGTACATTCAGATTTCGTAAGGGACTCTCTCTAGCAGTAGGCTCCTAGAAGCGGGAGTGCCGTTGGTACTCTCGCCTTTATTATACACCCTGTACACGAACGACGTATCCCGACCGGTGCGCGTCCACGTAGCTCTCTTCGCGGTTGATACTACTCTATATGTATACCACCGTCCGCGGGCGTCGCGGGGAACGAATAGGCAACATTCTCGGTAACGCGGCCTTCCTCCTGGGCGACTGGTTCAGAAACTGGCGCATAGAAGAAAACCCCGATAAAAGTGCAGCGGTATACTTCAATCAAGGCATCACACCCAGCGAACGATGAGACCCAGTCGTAACCCGGGTACCATTAAAATGTTTGTCAGAGTGTAAAACATACTTGGGTTCAATCTAGACAAAAATATGTCGTTCGATCCGCATATTTCGCGTGTCACAAACAAGGCTAAGTTCGTAGTTAGTAAGTACGTAACTACGTAAAGTAAAAGTAAAGTTTAGTTGCCGCAAAATTTCATTCAATGAGTTTTACTGACATGACCAAACCACTTTTTTTTACGACTTACCTATTTTGATTAATTTGAACCCGATTAAACTTGATGTAAAATTTCAATTGGACTATTGGCAAATGCTAACGAAAATGTCAAAAAAAAGTAATAGTTTTACGTTTGATTTTGACTTTTGACATTTCTCTACTGTCAAGAAAACGTAGTGATTATATTCTCTTTGCTGTCAAGTGTCATTTATGGACTGTGGTTTTCCGTTTTAATGAAAAAGTGATTACGCCTTTCGAGTTTCGCCATCGTCGTTTGTAGAAATTTCAAAGGTATTCGTGGTATTTCTTAATTTTAGAGACGAAGAATTGCATTAAACTTGCTATAAGTGGTGATCTTTTACTTTATGTTTTAAGTGTACTGAAAGAAAAATGGTGAAATCCGTTTAGCAAAGTAGCACGACGGTCGCCATTTTGTTGAGGTATTATTTTGGTCAACGTTCTTGACACACTTAATTTTTTAATTTTTATTCCTTCAATATGACTGATAATTCTCCGAAGGAGCCTCCATTACAAACAATGAGTGGCATGCCACCAAATCATAACCCGTGGATGTATAATTTGTATCACCAATACAATGGGTATCATGGTGGCATGTATCCACAGTTTTACAATCATCAATACATGAATCCAATGGGTAGTGGATCATTTCACAGTGATGTTCCCCATTTTCAACAAAACAAGGAAGCTAAACATGACTTCGGCCATTCCCATTTCTCCAAACCCCCTCCCCCTTTGTTAGGAATGTCCCCTCTGGATACATGTCGTCCATTTTTCAACCAGCCACCTATTAGATTTAATCTCAATGGTAATAGAAAATCTGCCCCAATACCTCCTAATGAAAATCCACTTTTGACAAATACTAATCCTAAGAAAAAGCGTAAAAGGTCAAAATCTGGTGATGAGATGGAATTGGCACCTCCTTTACCTGATCACCCACCTCCACTACCACCATGTCCTCCTCCAGATGTTCCAAAACCACCCCCACCTCCACCACCATTAGACGTCCCTTTACCCCCTCCTTTAGCAACTGAAGATATTCCTGAACCAAATGAGGAGCCATCCCAAAAAGAGACAGAACCAGATGTAACATCTTTTGATGATTCTTCAAATATTCTAAAATCTTCTACTATGCCAACTTCTGCTGGATCATGGCCTGACAGTTTAGAAAGGTATATTAAAAGATGCTATGAAAAGTGCAAAACAGGTTTTGATCGAGATCAGATTGACATATGTTTAAAAGGACGTATCACAGCTGCTGCCAATAAGGATGAAATATGGACTAGAAATTGGGACGAGGAACCAATCCCAAGTGTGCATAGTGAGAGAAATACATTGCAAGTGAAACCTGTGCGTGGTACGCTAGCTTTGTACCAAAAATCTGAGACTGTTACAGAAGCCAAGGCGAAGGTGCCACTGTCTGCTAGGATCTTTAATAGCCATAAAAGTTCTCCTCAGAGAAGGAGAAAACCACATTCCAGGAGTCGGTCAAAATCAAGGAGTCCATTAAGAAAGCGTCATAGGTAAGTACTCTAAAGTACCCGTCATGAGAAGCTGTAAATTATGTAAACAAACGTTCGGGAGTTAACAACATTTGGTTCAAAGATAAAAGTATTTTTTTTAATATTTAATTAATTAATAATTTAAATATGTATAATAAATTATGTATGTTTTGACATTTTTTTCGTGGCAAATTGATTTCCTTAGATGTACTGGGTACTGGCTTCATTATATGTCAATACACAATAACAAATAATGGATAAGAAAAATTAAAATTAAGGCAACAATTAATAAAACTAACAACAATAACAAAGTGATAACGAAAAGATAAAAAAATTAACAATAACAACCAAATCCGCGATTTTAACAAAGCAATGAAAAATTCAAAACTCGAATGACGCATTTATTTCCAAAAGACAAACTGATGGTTTGCATTCCCGGCCACCGGCGTGTCCCCATACCAAGACACTCAAACGTCAGTTGTTAGATATGATCCGACTAAATTAAATAGGTTGTTACTTTCATATAACCCATTTATTTTTTTATTTCGATTGAATATGGTCAGTTTATTGTTGTCTCGAAGTAAAAGAAAATACTTGGTAAAAGGTGTTTGTTTACATAATTTATAGCTTCTCATGACGGGTGCTTTAATTTAAAAATTTATTTAAGCAGAACATACAACAATACACTTTTGTGTGCTTGTAATTAATTGTTGTTGACCCTGAAAACATTAGACAATAAACAAAAAACTGCAACAGCTTAATAGTTACCACGGTGTAACTTTTTTAATTCAATACTTACACTAGGTATTAAATTTTTAAAACATGTCCTAATTTTTTTTTAATTTTAATAATTAAGTGCACAAAAACTGCAAAAATCGACTACAACTCTTTCTTTGAGTAACATGTTACGATTTGACAATTCTCTTTTTGAAAGGTATATATGGGTTTGATGTGGGACCATTTTAAATTTTATTGAACCAGTAATTTTTGAGTTATACTTAATAATCCATAAATTTTTTATTTGTCTCGACAATCTCATCAATGATGATAAGTGAAAAATTTATGGATATTAAGCATAACCGAAATATAACTAATTGAATTGTGATAAAATTAATATGGGACCACATCTGAATTGTGAGCTATCTTTCTAAAAAGAACCATCAAAATCAGATGGCTATTGACAAAGTAATCAAGTAACAAACATACTAAAGGGAGGTTTTCAATTTAGCTGTGTCTTACACACAGCTGAATTGTAAACCTCCCCCTTTTTTTTGATTTGGTTAAAATGTCTTATGATGTAACTAGCTGTACATAATTGTCATAGAAACATTACTTTCCTGCCATGTGCAGTATGTGTATCACATTAGCTGTTTTTGTCAACAGCACTTCGTCTGGATCCAGTGATGATATTGAAGACAAAAAGTCTTACAAAAGTAAACCTCGTCAGAAAGTCAAAGACAGGCTATCACTGGATGAGAAGAAGCTTACAAAATTCCAAAAGAATGCTAAAAAGAAAAACTATAATCAATTCACTGTTGATGAAGGACATGGTAATGCTGAGAAGTTACAAAAGAGAGCAGAGAGGTTCGGTAACACATCAGTACCCACCATAGCCAGCTCTTTACAAGCCAATAGTAAAAGAATAGATCCCTCACCAAGGAAACCAGTTGTACAAGATCTAGAAGGAGATTATGAACTTAATAATATGCATGTAGTAGGCACATGTGCAGATGTTGAAAAGTCATTTTTGAGATTAACAAGAGCTCCAGAAGCTTGTGAGGTGAGACCGGTACATGTTTTGCGAACATCACTAAGAAATGTCAAAGAGAGGTGGATTGATAAACAAGATTATAGATATGCTTGTGATCAATTGAAATCTATTAGGCAAGACTTAACAGTAAGTAGCAACTTGTTTTTATTGTAAAACCATTTACTAATGTGTACAAAATTGTAACTCTAAGATTTAGTTTTTTGTAACATTTGTTGAAATGATTTCTTGTATGAATGAAATATTATTTAACACATTTTTTTAATTGTTTTTGATATTATGATAATGATTAAGTTGAATATTGTGGGTTTGATTGTATTCAGGAGTACATGGTGGATAAAATCTTTTTTTTATAGTGTTTTAAATCATTTTATAAATACAAATAAATATTTATCTTTTAAGGTACAAGGAATAAGAGATTGCTTCACAATAGAGGTATATGAAACACATGCTCGCATAGCATTAGAAAATGGGGACCATGAAGAATTTAATCAGTGCCAAACACAACTTAAGATGCTGTACACTGAGCTGCCAGAAGGGCGAATTAATGCGGCAGAATTTACAGCTTACAGGATATTATATTACATATTCACCAAAAATACTCTAGGTATGTTTTGTTTCGTTTACACCAATAATTGGGGAAAATTAAGAAAGGATTTTATTTATGGCAAATAAATGAAATAAAATATGTCAAGTACAATAATTATTGTTTGGTTAGAAAACTTTTGAAATTAAAAAAGTTTTTGCTCCTTAACATTTTGAAGGCTTGAAAAAAAATTATCATGAACTGTTTACATACTGCTCTCAACACTTGTATATACGAGTATTTAAACTTAAGTTGCTGCTTCTCTCCTTAAACCACAAGACAAGGTAGCCTATGCTAACCTAGTTTGTTGTGTATGTAGCCAGAGTTAAAATTTAATAAAAAAAAACAACAAACCAAAAAAAATTGTAGGTGTGACAAATGATAATTTTAGTATTAAATTATGTTTTCTTTATCAGATCTTACAACAATATTCCAATACCTATCAAAAGAAGAAAGACAAAATGAATGCATACAGCATGCACTTAACACTAGATGTGCTTGGGCTACAGGGAATCTCCATAAATTTTTCTTATTGTACAAAGCTGCCCCCTTCATGGCTGGGTACCTGATGGATTGGTTTGTGGAACGGGAAAGGAAACAGTACCTGAAATACATCATTAAGTCGTATGTTTACTACATTTTATTATTACTATGTTATCAAGTTACTTGCATGAACATGCCTAATAATTTTCTCCAAATCAAAACACCAGTGTTATGCTTTGTAAATATTACTTATATTGATATCCCTGCATTTTAATTTTCATTTAAACTTTTGGACATAACTAAACATTAAAATTAACATTAAAATAAAAAAAAACATGGTTATTCCATATCTTTTTAGTGATGATCACTTGGTAAAGTCACAAAATGTTACTTCATCAAAATCTACTCTTTCCTTTTACTAAAAGTAGAAAATATGCTATAAATATGTATGTAAATTCTAGAGGTACTGAACCAATTATAATTGTTAAAAATCTAGTAAAAATGTCTTGTATCAGCAAAGTCTAAAGCCACAATTAAATATTGTCATTACCTATTATAAAATACACATTTCTTTTATTTATATCCTAACAAAAAAATAAATTTTAAGGTTAGCCATTTCAGAAATTTTATAATTAATTTTCTTTAAATGTGTGAAGGGTTCATGAGATGTATAAACACTAATAATTTGATGTATAAATAACTTACATGTTTGGTATTAATAATTTTAAATTTTATTGAACCATAAGCTTAAATAATTTACATTGGCAAAAACAGAAAAGGCAGTGGTATGCTGCTACAGTTTCGAATAAATAGTAATAAATTTTGAGTTATAATAGCTTCTATTGAATACTGTATTGGACTGGGACTTATTATTATTATTATTAACTCTTTTGTACACAACAAAAAAAAATACAGAAAAACTTAAGACTAAAATAAACATAAGTACAAAGGGCGAGATCTTACCTCAAATTAATGTGTAATGACTTATGTGTAGAATTGACCATCTACCTCCCTGCTGCAGCTCGTAAGAGGGAAGCAAAGGTTAAATGGGCCATCACCAACAAGACTAGTGGTTGAGTGCTGTGCTTCAATTCATCTAGATGGTATCCATCACCTCACCCATTCCAGCGGCCATATTGATAGTTGCTCAGTTCCGAAGGGTAGGGTACATTTGCACATTGCACTTAAAAAACTTGCACTTGTTACATCAAAAACAAAATATCATCTACTGTCAAATATTTGAATTGCAAATATTATTCTTCTCTTTGAAAGATGTTATGTACAATTAATTTTATAATTATAAATACTTGTTGTTTGGAAGGATCAACCTGTTACCAGTTAAACAACCATTTGTTGAAATGTTAATTTTCTCAATTTTTTTTTTGTACTAACAACCTATGTCTGCAGCTTCGGCTATCAAGTATTATACCATTACATTTTCCTTACAGTTGGAAATGTAATGCTCCTACTTGACTGATTTTAACGTTACATAGCTTATATTTTGGCCCCCTAAGAAGACTTGAATTGAATTAGTGTAATGTTTGAATAAACAGCAAACCGAAAATCTGACACTAATTATTTTAAAAAAAAATGCTTGTACTTATGAAATATTCCTTGCTACCTGTTCTATTTTTAATGTTTTCAATATACAGATAAATTTTATTATTAATATGTATAGATTTTAACATCTTACACTCACACCACATACACTTTAATTTACATGCATATGTTAATGCCAAGTCCCTTGTGAAGTAGGTAGAGAGTAGATACATTCTTATTGATTACTTACACCATTTAACAATCCTAGGTGTAATATGAGCAACAACTTTTGATTCTTTGCCTATTTTCTTCACTCTTCGCATGAAAGTATGGGTACATATTATACATTAAGTGTAAAAAGCATGTACAGAGAGCATGACAGAAATCTGACACATGTTCCCCTACAGTGCTAAACAGTGTTTAGGAGTCTGCAATGTTGTTTGTAAAATTCACTTTTTATTTTCATTTGTAAGTGGGAAGTCTGATACTAATTTGATCAATCTAGTGGTTCAGTTGTTGGACTTGATTGCATGAGGTCCCGGGTTCGAATCCCGGGTCAGGCAACAAAAAGGAAATTGGGTTTTTCCAATTTTCCAATTAAAAAAATGTTGCTCGGGATAGGGATATGTGCCCGGTCGGCGATAGGCTTGCCACATAACACATTGTGGAAATTAGTATCTTCAGCTAGTCGTGGGTTCCCTGGTAGTGCCTCTGCCTTCCTCTTCGGGGATATGGGTGTGAAGATACTTTTTTTTTATTCAATCACACACTGTTGGGTGCATTTATCTAATAATATTTCAACAGCTTACAAAACTTTGTTGAGGTATTTTATAAAGTCCGTGACTGATTTTTTCACATTAGTTTTTTATAAGTGTGTTTGTAAAACATACATTGTGATTAATAAACATGCCAGATACACCTAGTAATTATCACCTTTACAAAAATGCTTGAGTATGATAAAAAACCAAACTTAAGCTCTGTACTAAATGTTGTTAGTATTATACTGATGTAAAGGTATTGCCTATTACATTTGACTTACAAAAAATACCAAGTTTATGGTCCTTGTGACAACTTATAAATAGTAATAATAATTGTTGATAGTAATTAATTAATTAATTAATTAATTAATTAGTTGTAGTATTTAATACAAAATTTGTATGTTTGGAGTATGCTTTTGTAAATAAATCCATACTCCATACATCTAAGACGTAATTATTATCAAAAGATGAAAATTTTCCATTAATTATCAAAACAATAAATTTAACTTCCAATATAAACAAAATTTTGTCTTTGTTATTTCTTGAAATAAGCTCAGATGGAGTATTTGGGACAAGAACTTAGGAAGTCAAATATTATTCATACCAAATATTATTTGACTTATTTAATAACGGGATTTAAAATCTGTCCCCATAAATAGTTTCATTTTGTAAAATTTCTTTCTTTGTTGCTGAATCGATTTGTAGTTAAAATAAGTTTGTTAAATTACTAGTTTTTATTAATTTATAAATATTTTTATGTTTATTTTTGCAGCAAGATGAAAAACCAACTTTGTGGTTGGTTGTGTATTAATATGTTTTTAATATGTGCAGCTACAGGCAGTACGTTCCCGTGGACTTCATCGTGCGGGAGCTGGCGTTTGATTCGAGCTCTAAGGCTATTAAATTTTTAAGTCAATTTCCTCTCTCTTACACTGGCAGCGATCAAACTCAAATAGATTGCAAGGCCAGCCTCACAGCTGTTGCGAGTCTATAACATTTCCTGTTAGATAGCCGTCCTGTTATCGTAAGGTGTTGTTGTGTGGTCATGTAATATACCACAAGGTCGCAGGGTCCAACACTTCAGAATTATCGCCCATATTATTATCAACGTTAATTTTGCTAGGCTATGGCGGCAGCGGAATTTTTTATGTATAATAACAGCTTAAGTTATTCAGATGAAGATGTTGGAAGCAGCTTGAAATATCTGATTTGTGAAGAAGTATGCACGAGTACACGCTAAGAAGACGTTAATTTGGGAGGTTAAGTGAAAGACGTTATTCAGTGTTAAATTTAATTGACTTTCTGAAGACAAATCAGTATGCTATGAAATGGACGCATTTTTTTTGCCTGTAAATATCAATGTTTTAATCTTAATTTTAATTTATCATCAATAGAAATGGTTGTAGATTAATTACAGTGTTCAATATGAATAAACGTTATTTATGTCGATGTTTTAAAATGTTTTTTTTAATTTTAATAAACCTTATTTCAACTACACTAGGTCATGCTCAAATAAATGGGCACGAAGCTGTCTGCTGTATAAATACAAGATTAAAATGCCTTAATTTTGCACATGGAAATTTTTATACCGCTTCACTGACTAATAATTATTTAGATATCTACAAGGGTGTCACCACCAAGAGCAAGAGGAGCAACTGCCTTCTAAAGGTTCTAAAAATGTTGACAAATATAAATCAAACAGTCTTATGTCTTAAACTTGACTGGCTTGATCGATTATTCTAGTACTTTGCTAGTATTTAAGCGAGAAATAAAAAGCAAGTAAAATAGTCGAGTACATGAGGCTCCTGACTGACTGAATTCATATTTTTCTCAATCTCCGTATCAAATTGCTTCTTTTAGGCTGCTATCAGGTGGCGATACATCTGCATGTCTAATGTCAGGGCCCGGAAAAACTTTTCGTTAAGCCTTGAACAACTTTAGATTTATCAAGATTTAATCTTTTGTTTGGGATGGGATTATAAAGGGGTTGTTTGATTGATTTTAGGTTAACTGAACTTTTGAGCAATCAGTGAACCAGCATACCGGTCTCCTGATTATAAAAGTCAACCGTGGCCTATAGACACCACGGATGTTAAGGTGTGTTGCTTTTTAGTGGCCTGAGTGTTCGGCCTCTTGTGCAAGTCCAATGGCTACCCTACCCTCTGGACCGGAACATGATAGGTAGTCAATATGGCGTCAGGAATAAGTAAGGTGTCAATTAGGATCCCTAACTGATCAAGTTGCTGCACAGCACTCAGCTACGAGTAGACTTAATTTGCTCGCCTCTTTTGAGGAGCTTGGCAGAGAGGTAAATAGTGTATTATTCATCTTAGCGGACCAGGACCATGTTAAATTTTTTTTAATATTACACAATGAAACAGATTAATTTTAAAAGCTTAAGGCCAATAAAATTTATCTGCAGATAGAGAAAAGCCAAGAATTTTATTGCGAAGATATTTTTATTAATTATTGAAAAAAACGGTACCATGACACCCTACTAGGTGGCAGAGTTTCGCAGCGACTGGCTCACTTGGATTTACGTTAGTGTTAGTACGGTAAGCCTATGCTCGCCTTTTACGGACTACCTGGCAGGAAGACAGATGGTCTATTCTGCACCAGTCCGGACCAACACGGGGAAAAGTTGCCTAGTAATTGATCTAAAGTAACCCGACTAGTAAAAGTAGCCCTATCTTTCGTTTTAGGTTAGTAATATTGCCCGTTAGTCGACTTTTGAGGCAAGTCGAAGTATAAAGTAGCAAACACAAAACCTTAATAATATGGATGTACCCCAAGGCTCCATTCTGGGACCATTTTTGTTTCTCGTATACATAAATGACTTGCCATACTACGTAAGGAATAATCATGGAATTGTATGGTTCGCGGATAAGACAACTTCGTATGTATGACGAAACGAACGATGCGATTTCAAAAGTTGTACACTGGTTCAATGTAAACAATTCGCTCTAAATGAAAAAAAAACTAAATGCATTAAATTTTCAATGCCTAATGTAAGGCAGGCAGATACCAATGTATACAACACTATGGGAATAAACTGGACCTAGTAGATTCCTCCACATTTTTAGGAATTACTATAGATAAAAAGTTAGTTTTCAAGTTAGTCAAGAGTTTCCCCCAGAGAAAAGTTCAAACCAATAGGTATATATTCTAAAGGTGACCTCTCAATATATTTTTGAAAACTTATTTTAAGTCCAAAAAACTATAAATTCGTTTAAGAAAAATTGTGATGTACATGCGGTAAACACGAGGAATAAAAACAATCTTGTTGTGCATAAGTCTCGTCTCCACAGAATCAGTTATTCTTTCATGGGCCAATTTATACGTTTTTACGATAAACTTTCCGAGCATATTAAAGACTTACCTACTTAAAAATTTGTTGCTCTATCATTAACTATTAATTAATTGCTCCTCATACAATCTCTACCAATTAATTAAATGTACCTAATATACTTTTGTAAATTTTATTTTTAAAAAAAAGACAAGCCCGCTGAGATTCTTTCGTCGGATCTTTTCAGTGTGTGGCCGCGTTCCGATCCAGTGGTAGTTTTTAGAATTATATAGACGCGTCACAAGAATCTTTGTATAGATCCATGTGAATAAATAGATTTTGAGTTTGAACCTCTGATGGTCGGATGGTGAAATTAACTCTTAATTAGGTAATTCAGAAAAAAGTATTACTCGTTCAAGCAGTACCTACTGACTGAAATGAAATAAATAAAATGGTTTCTCAACACGAGTCAATCTTTTTTTGTTTTAATTTGAAAATACAAAATGTCATATGCATGCATACCTACATCGTATCTTCACGCCCATATCCTCGAAGAGCTAGGCAGAGGCACAACCAGGGCACCCACGACTAGCCGAAGGCACCAAGTCCCACAATATGATAGGTGGCAAGCCTATCTCCAACTGGGCACATATCCAAACCCGAGTACAGAGGCGAAACCTACATACCTAATTACGAAAAACGGGATATCTTCATTTTTAGCGTCCCCCACACTTTGCCGTCAGGACAAAGTCTTTTAAGGTCCTAGAACCGGGACATCTCGAAAATAGCGAGACGGTTGGCAACCCTACATACAAAGGATGATCGGACACATGATGACAACGTACAAGTAGACGGTTTGCCTGGTTATGAGAAAAAGTGGCCTATATACACTATAAATAGATGCAAGTCTACCAGCCTCCGGATGGAAAGGGAAAAGTAAATGGAACATGACGCTCATTACGGCGGAAGAAGTAGGTAAGGCAGGATCAGGACCTGGGCAAGTTGCGACACAGCACTCAACCACCAGTGATGTTGTTGCTAATGACCAGTTTAACCTATGCTTGCCTTTTACGAGCTGTCTGGAAGGAAGATGTTCATTGGTACAAAAAGTTCATCGTCCGCTGACAAAATGTGTGGAGAAGCAAATTCTTTCTTCGCGATTTACTAAAAGTTTTTGCTTTATATGTTCTAACTAAAGCCGTGCTAGAAAGATTATGCGTTAGTTACCAGTGACCCTGTATATGCATGCAGTTCACCATGGGTAGTACCAATTCGCATTTCCACATTAATTGATCGCTTTATCCAAATGCAAGTTAAAAAAAGCTCGCAGACAAGAAACAATCGTATCTGACGCTAATGATCTACCTAGTAATTTAAAAAATAAACTAATTTATTTCATCAGCGCAGTCAGAGTAGATAGAAGAATCTTGCAAAAACTCTTTACAATCGATACATAGGTACATATTATCACTACCTACCTTTTTTCCTGTAGCTATAACGTCAGTGACAGTCTGTAGAGTTCCGATTTGTACGGTAGGCAGGGTAGGCTGATAATCTGTGATATGCTAGTCTTAAACTTGTGTAAGAGGCAAAATCCTAAGGTTAGGTTGGCTATTCGTTACCTCAGTGTTTACGACGATTATTTCTTATCGTCTAAGCCAAAAATGACTGACCCGACTAGTAGTAGACCGGAGTATACTAATTATGACATCATCTATTAAACATAGAGCATTGCGCTCAACATGCGATAGTAGAACTATCGTACTCATAGAGATTGCTATTCTTGATAAAATACACTCATGCACATCAATAGATGTCGTTATTAATATTTGCAATAACACGTCATTAAAAGTAATTAAGTAGTGGGGCGAGTTATTTCCACCCTAATTACGAAAACCCCTTTTTAAATTAAATAAAATTACAACAGGAGGTATTTTTATTTACTACAATAATAATGTTAAAACAAAATATCTTTTCGTGCTATTCTTAATGGAATGTGTTAGGATCAGTCTGTCTATATTCTACACAAATTACGAATTAACTAAATTGTTAAAAAACTGGTAATGTCATGTAGAAATATGAAAAGTATTTGTTATTAATCAGAAACAGAAAAAAAGAGGTTTGTAAAGTTGGTTTACTGACGATAAGCCAACTATAGTTGAACGTGACAACGTCATAAGAATGGAGGCCGATTGTGCCTCCTTGTCGCTCGCTCCGCGCTCTTGCTTGCACATCAAGCCTTAAATGGAACGCCCCAGAGCGAGGTAACGCCGCATGAGTCATGTTTTTTGGTGCATGTAGCCGGTTCCATCGAAATATAAGACGTTGTCACGTCTAGTCAAACACTACGATTCGAGCCTTATAATTACACTTTTTTACTATCTTGAATGTAATACAGCACAATTCACGCAAAACTTAAATCCGCTTCCGAAATTGGTAAAAATAATTTCAGGAAATCGTGGGACTATGTACGGTGAAGTCCGGAAGCGTATCACGTTCGCTCATACTCGTGATTCGCCTTTTTTGCTTTGGTACAGTTGCGTACTTGTTTTTGTGCGATATATGAAGTATTTCACACTATGCTCATATTGTTAATATTAATATTTAGAGGAACACATAACCTTTTAGATACAGAATAAATGTTAATAACGATATTATGATTTTCTTACTTTTTTGGACATTTTGATATGTGAGTGGTCAGCGAACAAGTACACGGCTCTTCTGATGGTAAGAGATAACTGTGGCCTACAGATGCCATAGCATGTAGTAGGCATATGAATAATTGTCTTGTTTAAAACACAATATAAAGGTAAGGTATTTAAAATACTAAACTATATTAACACAACATGATTATTAACAACATGTGCTAAAAACATTTTTTAACTGGTGCCGTAAGTCACTACTCGATTGTTGCACTCGACTGTACTTGTGCCAGACTATCAAATCAACTTTGCACGAGGCGCATTTATGTTTTGCTTAAATTGTACGGAGCTGGGGAACTAGATAAAATTTCACCCATATAAGAACTGACGTGCATCTGCTTGTTTTAAGACTTTTTAAAATTTACAATATTTTACATGTTGACTCTGTGTGAACCTTAACAGTCAATATAACCATTAAACACACGAGTGATTAACAAAACAAAAAGCATGTCATAAAAAATCTCATCATAAAAAGTTTATATTTAGCATATTTTTTTGCAATATATATACACAAAATTATCGAAAAACTGATTCAGATCTATTAACTACCTAATATATTTTTAACTTCACAATCTAATTTATACTTAATATTAAAATATTACAATTAATATAACCATAAAATACAATTTAGTCCCTTTTAATAAAGGCCCTATACCCCTTAATAGTTAATAACAAACAATACAGTGAGCATAATATTCTAAAGCTATAGTCTATTCCAAATTTAAAAAAAATAGCAGCCTTGAAGTGTCAAACAGGGCTTATCAGGATATTATATATATATAAATACACTTGCACTATTTTATTTAATATATTTTTAAAGTTATAAAACATCAAATTGAGCCAACCCGTTTCGATTTTACAACATATTCTTAAGTTCACAGCCCTGACTCCTGAAGTATAATAAATTATATTAAGTGAAACCTGTTTGTGTATACATGTATTACATACATAATGGAGTTTCACCCAGTAACAAGGATGGAAACAATTCAATAATCAACATTTCTTGAATCAAGCGAAATGGCTTGAATTTTTCATTATATAACTAAATATCCTACTGTACCTATTCCTATTAATGTCATCTAATATAGCGCCAAAAATGTTACATATTAACAAAAGCTCGATAACTATTTAATATATAATCATAAAATTAGGCAGAGGTGATAGTTTACAGATGCAACATGTCAAGTCAAGAATAACTGTAATAAGCTACTCGTATTATATTATAAGCTCACAATTGTAAAAAGTACGCTTTTAAGATGTCAAAAATGCATCTTGCATTAATTATATCAAAACATTAAAGCAATATTAGTTTGATAATTTATGTTTTAGGTCGTTGGCACGAAATTAATACTCAGGGTAAGGGCTAATCTTCGCCTTTTGCCTTTGGAACAGACTACACTTTATTTTTTATTCTCAAAATGCTCAACGGCAATAAGTATTTAAATGTTACATGACGTTTTACAATGATTCTCATACACAAGCTTAAATAGTTTCTACATCAATGTTAAAATTTTCAATTTTAGCTAAATTTTTTTTAAATACTCCCAAATCATTGTCCTTATACAAAATTTTCTAATTTAAGCCTTTGAAAAATAATCTATTTATATCACATATAAACAACATTTTATTCTTTTATAGATCAGATCTTAATGCTATGTTATTTTTGATTTAAATAAACTTGCTTTAAAAATGTGGCAAACAAACTTTGCCAGCGAACAATTCTGATATCACAGTTATCCATAAGGACAAAACGAATAATATATAGGATATTCCCACTTGATGGCTGTTTGGTAGCTGGTATGGCTGACCCCCAATCTCATCCACATGGAAACCCATGGGGAATATAACAGCAGCTAGGCAAAATACAACCACTGGAACGAAGAACAATATTATATTAATAGCAGTTGTCATATTCTGACTGTCTCTTTCTATATCTCCACACCAAACTCTTTGCAGGGTAGGCAAAATAACCAGTGCAGTGTCACAATCTCTACAGACCTGTCTCTTATCATACAAACATGCTAGTTTCAGAGACTCTTGACACAACCCTTCGATAATAAATTAGCAATTCAGTCAAGAAAGGTCTCCCTGGGTATCTACAACCATTCATATTTGCATTGAATATCTGATTTGTTGATTATTCACCTGCCACACTGATAATTAAACCTGTGGAGCATTATTGATACAAATAAATATTTAAAATGGTCCTGCATCATCAAAGTAAAGACAGCAAACAAGCAAATGGCGCTTCTGATGGTCAAAGGCAACTGTGGCCATTGGGTTGGGTACATCATAGGTGCATAACTGTCATGTGCAAGTCTACTGGATATCTTACCCTTTAGACTGGAACATGACACTATCATTAAGACAGTGTCTACCCAGGCCACTTCCTACACAGCACTTTACCACGAAACCTATGCTGCCTCTTTCGAGCTGCCTGATAGAGGCAGATTATACTATACAGAGGATGTGGACTCAAAACCCACCATATGCATAAACACTACTAATATTTCTCATCCTATGTTCCATTGTAGTGAGTTCAAGCTTGTTAGCAATACTCTAAGGAATTTTATGCCTTAGCTCAACTTCACTTGTTAGTATAGAAGAATGTCTTGCTAACCCATGGTTGTAATGTCATAGTATAATTATAAATTATACTTTCCTTTGGTATTTTTATGTCAGTTACAATCAAATTGAAATATGATTTTTTTTTTTTTTTTATAAAATCTTACACCTCATCCAAAATCCAAATCCTCCAAAATCTTCTACAGATATTAAAACTCTCATTTTTTTAAAGAAAAATATATATTGCAAACCATAAACCTTCTTGAAAGATGTACATAGGATATAGAATTTTATGTACTTACTAGCAGCAAATCCAACCCATCTTGCATATGGAATAACATTTCGATCAAAATGGCTAGAAGCCAACAATATGATGGTAGTTGTAATGCAAATACATCCCATAAATATGCATATCAGTGCTAATAGCCATTCTGGTTGAAGGTCTGGAGTGAAGCAAACTTGAGGCCGATTGTAAAGTGTCATACAAGACCACATTAGACCAAGTCGAGTATCACCTATAAGATAAACATAAACTAACTTCTATTAATGTAAGATTTTTATTTTAGCACTTGTCCTATGTTTGTTCTAAATTTTTATACAATTTTAAAGAAAAAAACAGCAAGTGCTACAATAAAAATACCTTGAAATGAAGGTTATGGCCATTATAAATGCGAATTACATCTGTAACTATGAACCCATTTAGAAGGTATTCAGAACTGTGTTTCTACAGGACATAACTACCCATGTTAATGGTAAATAAAGGAATTAAAAATTTCACACCAGGACTTGAATCCTTAGTAGCTCAAATGATTCATGGGCTTGAGAAGAAAGGTTACAGGTTCAAATCCTGTCTGAGTTGATAATTTTTCTTTTCTTTTAAAATTTATTGAAACATGAGATTGTTCATGTTTAAATGTTGGGACATTTTAGCTTATTGGAATTGTCCATATATTAGTTACATTGAAATACACTCAGGTTCAATTCCCAACGGGGACAGACACTTGTGTAATGAATATTTACATATTTGCATTTCAGGGTCTGGGTGTTCATTAAATTTATTAAGTTATCTATTTAAGTACAACTATGTATTGGAGTTGTTGACTAATACCCATACAACAAGCATGTAATTTGTTTACTTTAGGATTAGATAAAATTTGTGTAACTAGTCCTATACACATGTATATTTACCTATTATTATACTGGTATACTTTTGTTTCAATATAATTAATCACTGTTTCTATTTGAGTAAATGTTTATAAAATAGGGATAATGTTTTAAGACCAAAAAATATGCATATCAAACTTGCAGACTGTCAGTTAACCTGTTCCAATGATTTTATTATACTGCTAAAGAAATAATACATAACTATGACAGTAAGAAAACAATGTTTAAGAAAATACTAATTTTCTATCATTATAAACTTCACATTTCAGGAAAAATAAGGCAAAAATTGATAAATCTCAAGGTTAACACAGCAATTAGTTATGGTGTGATACATCAGAAGTTGTTAACGAACTATTGTTCAATGTACTTTCTGACTCCAGGTATATGTCGTGTAAATATATAAACATCCTAAGAAAAAGAATATTACCTCCTACATCTGTAATAATCCAATCTGGCATTGCGAGGCTCACAATAGCGAAAACATCTGCAGCCATAAACAAAGTTCCTGATATAACAGTTAATTTATCCATGATAATAGTATACTAGGAGATTATTAGGTTTTTGACTCTAAAAAATCCTCAATGTTTTATTTACATGTTCCTTCTCCTTATCATTTTATAACTTGTACTTATGTCTTCGTAGTTTGTGTTTTCTATTTTCTAACAAGCAGAAATTATAAGTCAAATTAATTTCTTCTTCTTCGTCGGTACTACAAAATTTTCACTAAATAGCGACTCGAATTATTTAACTCGAGAGTCGAGTCAGACGGCTGACCGCAAGCGAGTCAGCCCGAGTTGAAATATCTGCAAACCGAGTTGACCCGAGCGCGCGGCGGGTGGCGTGGTAAGTTAGCGGCCCGCGGCTAATTACGTAGCCCGCGAGCTAGGAGGCCCGAATAATGACTCCGAGCTAGCCCGAACCAGCCCGACGCGACAGCCCTTCCGAGCCGCGAGTAAAAGAGATAGTCTCGTTGTTATTAGACTGTTATTAATTCAGAAATAAGAGCTACTAAGTAATATCAAATCTATGTATCTGTCTCTAAGTGCCATTTTATTCTAATTACCAATATTTTTGTGCCGTTACTTAATAACACTTATAAAAAAAGCACAATTTAATGTGTTTACCATTGAGTCGACGCTACGCAGCCCGTCAGAGCCCACCCGGCGAACCATGAACGTAGCAAACTAGCAAACTGCGGATCAACACACCGTGTTGATCATTTACTGACTCGGACGGACGAAGACATACTGAAACGTAGTGATTATATTCTCTTTGACATACTGAATCGAGTCAACTCGAGTTGCAGCCCGAGTTGGTAAGCGAGTCAACTCGAAATACCAGAAGTCTACTCGGCCATCGCTAACTGGGGCCCTACCATGAACGCTTAAAGCAGTATTATTTCCATCTTGCTAAATGTCTGCCTTTATAAGCAACTTTATGGTATACGACATAAGGTTGTCTTTCTCGACTGACAATTAGTATTGTTGAAATAGTACTGTTTTAAGAGCTTATGGTAACCCCCCTGGTGTAAATAATTGACAACCGACAACGTCACTGTCAAATGGCAGACGTCAGACAGCAGACTGCAGACGTCAGTCTGTCAAAGATTTTCATGATGTTTGGATGTCGTAGGCTAGTTCGGGAGTTCAATTGTTTTGTGGTATTACTAGTTTAATCTTTATTTTACATATTTTAATTAAAGATTACTACCACTTTGGTGGAGATTACAACGTCAAGACGTAAGTTTCATTTAGTTTAATTTTTAGTTTTGTGTTTAAAAGTATCTAAAATCTATTTTTCTTACCTAAAGATAAAAAGTTTTGTTACAGGTTTTATACGTTGACTTGGATTTTTATACGACGACGATTGTTTACTTTTTATAATATTGTGAACATAACAATTATTGTAAGTCAATAATTGATTATAACAATTTATACGAGTTTTACGACTTAGACTCGGTTCCTATAAACAACGAACCTTATAGGATAGCGCCCAGTTGGAGGGGCCGGGACGGGGCGCATCGCAGCGCAATAATCCGTCTAGATCGCTTTTTTTTTTGAATGACTAATGTGTTGCCAACCTCGCGGTTTTTACAACTTCACCGGGCTTTGTTGGCCGAGCAGAGTGCTCAGCCCGAGACATCATTATTTAGATGGATTGGACTGTTCCCTACAACGCCAGCAACAAGGGCTGTCTCCCGGGAGACCGTACCTCGACTTGGTGCTGCGTCTGGTTACTGGGTGGACTAGGTGGAGGAATAGTGGCGGCTCGTCGCTCGGCGTTAGGCGCCGGGCGCAAGAGAGGTCTTCGTCGCCTAGACCGGCTTCGACGGTGTAGTGTAGTGTCTTGTGAATTTGTGTTCCGGTTGGGATTGGGAGGGAGGTTCGCGTTTGCCGCGGTTATTGGATCCGGTGGATCCGATAACACGTGACGGGGTCTCCTAAGTTTGGGGGGCGCGTTCGCGACTGGTGTGTAGTCGGACGCGGGTGCTAATACCAGGTTGGGGTGGGCAGCCGTTATTTCAAAGTAGCGTTCCGACACTTCTTTGAAATGCTGCGCTATTGTAGGCAAATCTAGGTCGCGATGTAGGTCCTCGTTGCGTACGTACCACGGACAACCGGTGGCAGTACGCATGAACCTATTTTGGATTACTTGTAGCTTTTTAAGATGGATCGGGTACGTATGTGCGAAGGCTACACTTGCGTAAGCTAAGATTGGCCTGACACACGTTTTGTAAAGTGTCACTTTGTTACGAAGTGAGCCTAGATCGCATGCATACAGTTTGTATGGAGCATCGCCCACTGGGCCGAGGCGCATCGGGGCGGATTTTTCCGCGGCGGATTTCCGCGAGGCACCCCGAGCGCTTACCCCGATGCGGCCGACAGTGACCAAGGCTATTTTTACGCTAAAGTTTCGTACGACAACTACTAGAGGTGCCACATTTTTTATTTTTATAAAAAAACTAGCTGTTACCCGCGGCTTCGCCCGCGTAGTCTGCTAATTTGATATTTAGCTCTCCAACACTGCTCGTTAAAATTTTAAGATAAAATGTAGCCTAGGTATATCGCTATCCAAAGTTTCATATATTTTTTTTAATGTTAAAATCAATTTAGCAATTTTGCCGTCAAAACTGAACATACACTTTCTCTTTTCTAATTTCACCTCAGATAAATAGTAGGAGTACGTTATTGTTTCCACAGTTTTATCTGCACTTCGGCAAATCCTGTGAAATTAAACTGTATAGCAAGTTATGGAAACCTCTAACAGATTTTTTTTTCAAAATTTTAGAAATATACATATCATCTCTGAGGTCTAACCGTGCGTCTTCGGAATGACTTCTTGAAATCTTGGGTTTGATCTCCGGTCCAAGCAACAAAAAAACACAAATAGAAATTGTGAAGTTTCAATTTTCTACCTAATAGTAACGTTGCCACTTGCCCGGGATTGGATAAGTGCCCGGTTGGCTACAGGATTGTCATCTACCAAATTGGCCTTAATGTCTTCGGCTAGTCGTGAGCGCTCTGGTTGTGCAGTTAGGCAGAACTTCGAGGATATCTTCAGAAACTCACATTTAGAAATTGTCATTTACCAAATTGAATTTAATGTCTTCAGCTAGTCGTGAGCGCTCTGGTTGTACAGTTAGACCGAACTAACCCTTCGGGGATATCTTCAGAAACTCACATATTTAGAAATTGTAGCAACAAAATTAAACTCTTCAGCTTTTTAATATTAGTTTGAACAGATTCTGCGATAAATTTGACCTTGCACAGAAAAATGTCCTAGCATAATGATGTGTCTACCTACTCTAAACGACGTCATTTGAAAACAATTATTGCTGTTGCGCATATTGCTTAAAAATCTTCGAGATTCATTAGAATTGCACAATGAAGAAGACTTTAGCAGCTCAGCTGGTTCACCAAGCTAAGTAATAATACTTTACCATTAGCACAACTCTGCGTTTCATCTTTGAATTTTAAGGGATCACAATGCCAATTAAAATCAAAGGAGTATTTATATACTGTAACGTGTGGTCATAATAGAATTCTGCATTAACAAAAACATTCCTATTAAACCTTCTGAAAATGATTCTACTTTGAGCTTGACGCTGAGCGCTAGCCGATCTTCTCCTTTGCGTCTGTGTAAATCTCCAAATCCCTCAAAGATACTTAACGGTCAGCCTATTCCGCAAGTCTGTTGAGTCTGTGTATGGAGTGACCATTGTCGAATGCCAGCAAGTGATCATAATCCACAAAAACACTATTCTTGCCAACATTTTTTTTAGAGTTTCCCTCGTTTTTACCCAGGATTTTATCGTCAGATCCTGACCTGGTGACCATGGAACCACCTCTGAAATATACCCATTCAAACAAAAAACGATTTTCTATACAAACATTCATCACCTCTTTTTACCCATTCTCCCTCATTTTTAGTGATAAAAAGTAGCCTATGTTCTTTCGTTCATCATAAAGTGTCTAAATACAAAGTTTCACTGTTACATCTTTAAAAATGACGAATATACATATGAACAGTCATCCCCTCTTTTTACTCATTCTGCCCCATTTTTTGCTATAAAAAGTAGCCTATGTTCTTTCATTTATCATAAAGTGTCTAAATACAAAGTTTCACTGCTACAGCTTTAAAAATGACGAATTTCCATATGAACATTCATCCCCTCTTTTTACCCATTCTCCCCTATTTTTTGCAATAAAAAGTAGCCTATGTTGTTCCTTAGGGTCTATTCTATTTCTGTACCAAATTTCATCAAAATCGGTTCACTGGTTTAGGCGTGAAAGCGTAACAGACAGACAGACAGACAGACAGACAGACAGACAGACAGACAGAGTTACTTTCGCATGTATAATGTTAGTAGGGACTTTTAAACAATTTTGCTATGATTATGATATCAATATTTGCTATTTTGCTATGTGTTTCATAATTTCTTTGTGTGTTTTTCGTTAATGATAAACTACTGTTAGTATGTGGTTCATTGTTATGGACTTATGGTAAAAATTACTGTTAAATATTTTTCCTACGCAAATTGTACCACCCCCGTTAACCCCCATAGGGGTTGATTTTCAAAAAACGCTTAGATATGTATCTCATAATTTGTATTGCAAAGCATTATTTCAGTGTCACGCAAAATATTTCAATAGAATTAAATTTTCCAGACAAACTTAGCCACCCCTTTTAACCCCCAATGTGGGTGAATTTCGAAAAACTCTGATATACTTTTTTCATCATTTGTATTAAAAAGCATTAATTCAAAGTTTCATGCAAAAATGTGCAATGAAAATATTTTTCTCAAACAAACTATTCCACCCCTTTAACCCCCAATGGGGGTGAATTTCGAAAAACCCTGAAATACGTGTTTCGTCATTTGTTCTAAAAAGCATTAATTCAAAGTTTCATGCAAAAATGTGCAATAAAAATATTTTTCTCATACAAACTTTGCTACCCCCTTTAACCCCCAATGGGGATGAATTTCGAAAAACCCTGAATTACGTGTATCGTCATTTGTACTAAAAAGCATTAATTCAAAGTTTCATGCAAAAATGTGCAATAAAAATATTTTTCCCATACAAATTTTGCCACCCCCTTTAACCCCCAATGGGGGTGAATTTCGAAAAACCCTGAAATACGTGTTTCATCATTTGTACTAAAAAGCATTAATTCAAAGTTTCATGCAAAAATGTGCAATTAAAATATTTTTCTCATACTAACTCACCCCTTTTAACCCTTTTAGGGGTTGAATTTCCAAAAAATAATATGCCTATGTCCTTCTCATGAATGCAAACTATCTACATACCGAATTTCAGCAAAATCGGTTGGGTGGTTTAAGCGTGAAAAGGTAACAGACAGACAGACAGACAGAGTTACTTTCGCATTTATAATATTAGAGTGTGAATAGATTGATTTTATACAGTTTTGTTTTTTAAGTTTTGAAATATAATAGGCCGCAGTATCAACCTTTCAGACAGCCGCAGAGGTACAAACATAATACATCGCTTGTTCACTGCCATATCATTTACATAAAAAAAACAAAACGTGGACCCACCAGTAGGACAAGGAGGATTACGGGTACATAGTTGTATACCGTGGACCCACCAGTAGGACAAATTGGTGGGTCCACGGGCCCCAAATAAACAAGATTTCTATTTCCCGTCTTCTGATAACTTATACATAAAAATGAATCCCAATTTCCCTTAGTCGGGTGGACCCATTTGTCTTATCTTTATTTCGTTGCAGTTACTGTCTTATTAGAAAAAAATAATCAATATTGTTAGGACACGAGAACGTCTGTCGGGTCAGCTTGTCTTATTTACAAATTTAAAATAATCAAGCGCTGTAAATCTGCAAAAACCGACTACACCTATTTCATTGGGTTGCGATTTCATAATTATTTTTCGTAATATAGCAACTGGTTCCTTAAGGGTCTCACACAAATTTTATTAACATCCTTGTATAATAATTTGTTATAACAATAACAAAGATTTATGGCGAAGAGAATTGATGATAATCGAATTTAGTATGGCATTTTCAATTATAGCATTATTTCATTAGCGCAGAATACGCTACTTCTTCCGTGCTGATCTTCTGCATATTATAGTCCATCTGGCGTCCTGTCAGCAATTCGTAAGAGGTTCAAAGGCGAAAAAGGTCATTACCGACTCGACCACTGGTGGTAGAATGCTGTGCATCAACTTTCCCGAGTACAGTAGGGTTACTCTTGAACCTCGATTCATGCAATATAGGTAATTAGAATCGAGTTTATCATGTTAGCTAATAAGTGAACTGTACATTGTTTTTTATCGAATTTGTTGAATTTGTAAATAACTGTAAATAATCCGCTATTACAGTGGTCAAAAGTACCTAAATGACATATACGATTCCCATTTCCAATTCGCATGATATCGACATTCAGGAGTAACCCTACAGATTTTCCGCCTTATGTATTCCTTGTGCCATAATTGCAATGCTCCGTTCTGGAGGATAAGTTAGCCGGTAGTCTAGCTTAATTGACCTAACACTCCGATCGCAGTACAGCGACGCACCTAAAACGTCTGTGGTGTCTATAGGCTGCGGTCATCTCTTACCATCTGGGCAGACGCGTGCTTGTACGTTATCTTTTGCCAAAAAAAATACAAGTGTTAGAGTCTCGCATACATTCCTCGGTTTTCTACCACAGCTTTTCCTTTCTCTTCCGTCGTATTGTCGATGGTTTTGTCCTTGTCATGATTCGTTTTGCGAAGACTAACATTAGACGCAAAATCTCAATGTAGTCGTTAGTTGTTACTCTTAGTATCAACGCATTCGACTGCCTATAAATTTTAAAGAAAGAATCTTTAAAGAAAGAATCTTTAAAATTTATAGAAATTTATCCCACGCACAGGGCAAGTGCTAAAAAAAATAAAAAATAAAAATACGATGCATTCGACTGCGTTTTCGCCTTCAGAATAACCAATGATAACCAAAACTCCAATTTTTTTTTAATTATTAATAGTATAATATAACTACAACATTGTTTCGTTTTAAATCCACATTATTACGTATGGGTAACATAGACTAAGTAACAGGTCCTGTCATCGAAGTGGACGTATATATATTTTTTAATATTTGTTTTGAGGTTTTTAAATTAAACTTACCTAAAAGGTACATAGGTTAATAGGTGATTGCAGAGATATGTAAATATCATAGAACATTTAGTAATATATAGCCACACGGTATGTTTCACCGCCTCGTTGGTCGAGGGGTTCAAAGAAAATGCACCAAAATCGGTCCATCCATCCAAAATATTATGACTGCCTTGTTGCCCGAGGAGTTAGCGGACACGTCTATTTCTACCGACCAACCGCGAGGCTCGGGTTTTATTTCTGGCGGACGCAGGCATTTGTTTGAGGAACATTTAAACGTCTGCATTCACAGGGCCTGGGCGTTTATTAAATTTATTTTTATCTATTTAAGTACTAGCTGTCCTGGCGAACTTCGTTCCATCCGTTCAGTTTGTATGGGAAAAAGTAAAATGTTGTTTTTCTTAGTTTTCTCGCAAGATTTTTCCTTTTTCTTATCTTTTAAACCTTCCCTGGACTTGAACAAATAATTCAAAACCAAAATTAGCGAAATCGGTTCAGCCGTTCTCGAGTTTTAGCGAGACTAACAAACAGCAATTGATTTTGATATATATGGATTTCTATGTATTAGAACCATTGACCTATTTATTGTATGTCATTGTGTAATTTGTCTAGAAATGTTTATTCATTTATTTCTTTATTCAGATCCAGACTTGGTGGCAATGAGATGAATTCGGAAGTATGTTCTTTCAAATGAAAAAATAGGGCTTTTAATCTGGTCCGAAATGACAAATAAATCGCTATAATATTTTTTGTATTAATCGAGTATTAATACAAATACTAACAAATAAAAAATAAAAATCTTTTACATGTCACTTTATTTTAATATTATGTAATAGGTAATGCATAATTTTTAATGTAACTCGATGACATCGCCGTTGTCGTTATCTTTGACGAAAATTAGATTAGTTACCAGATAGCCGCTGTTATTTTTCAATTATTAGCAAAAATATCTCAGCACCAAAACTCTAGAAAGCCTACCATTATTTGTAGATAGGTTATCAATATTAGCCGTTAGACGATTTTATTAAAATATATATGGTTTGATCACCTCGGTGTCCTAGTCCATCTTCCGAAAAATAAATCATCAAACTCCGTACCTACTCTATTCGCTGAATAATCGCGTCGAATCGAATAAATAACAAACATAAAACCGGTCGAATTGGTGACCTCCTTCTTTTTGCTG
The DNA here is from genome assembly GCA_002245505.1 of Calephelis nemesis. Taxonomy (NCBI): domain Eukaryota; kingdom Metazoa; phylum Arthropoda; class Insecta; order Lepidoptera; family Riodinidae; genus Calephelis; species Calephelis nemesis. The sequence goes on from NJDD01002732.1 coordinate 87,512, forward strand.
TCGATTTAAATATTAAAACGTAACTCGTAATCTTATATTGATCTATTTATATAAAAACAAATTCCCCAAAAAAATTACCTCTTGTTGGTCCTGGTTCCTTTGCAGAATGGATCATCTGCCTTCCTGCCAGTCAGCTCATTAAAGCGAGCTCATTAACCTTCCTGTCACTTACATTGTGTTATCTGACTAGGTAGTAGGGTAGAGCAACTCTACTGGATTGGTATCTCTTCCTGCCGCCATAATGTCAGAGCTTGCCGTTGACGTGTTCCGACTCGAAGTATAAGATAGCTGGTAAACTTATTTTTGTTCAAGGCCTATATCCCTGCCTCAGGTTGGCAACGCACCATTACCACCTTTAGTGTTTCCAGACGGTGTGAATTTCTTACCATCAGGAAATCCGTGTGCTTGCTTGTCTTCCAATTTCAGAAAAAAATATTCAATGAAATGAAATGAAAATTATTTATTTGCGGAATATGTGTGTTAAAAAGTTGTTAATAAGATATTTAAGAATACAACATATTCTACCACATTGTGGTGTGCAAATATTTAATTAAATTTAAGAAGTTACATATTTCATATATAAAATGTACATTTAAATCGCAGCACTTATTTACATTTTTAATAAACATTTTATTTATTTATAAACATAAGTTGCATAATTTATTATAATTAAATTTAAAGGTAGATTAATTTTTAGTCCTATCTACCGTACACTGCCAACTACCAATTCGCGTGGTCATAGCCTGCCTGAACGGATGGACCAAATTTGTTAATTTGTTTTTTGTGTTGGTTATTGCCTGGAGAAGGTTCTTGTTAAGGGAAAATCCCAGAAAATTGGAAACAAACAATACGTTATTTTTCCATACTAACTGTTAGTGATGATGTCAAGCGATACGAAGATCGCCGGGTCGGCTAGTATTATACCTTTACTATTAGGTACCTACTTTAGTCTTTGTTATTCATAAGACGGGTGTTGGCTAGTGTGTAGAATAAAACTCATATGAACTACAAGTTAAACAGCGTTTTCTTTTGTAGCTTTTATTTACAGGTTTCAAGTCAAAATGGGCGAAGATACGATAGTAGAGTCTACAAATGGTAGTATCAAGATTTTAAGATTCAATAAACCACGCCGTAAAAATGCGATAGACAGAAATATGTACATAAAAGTCACAGAAATCCTCAAGGAAGCCGCTTCCAATGATGCCATTTCTATGGTTGTGTTTACTGGCACTGGAGATTTTTATTCAAGTGGTAACGATTTGTTCGCCGAAACGGATACGTTTCAGGATACGTTGTTAGATGTCATTCACGATTTAATAAAAGCTATAATTACGTTTCCCAAGATGCTCATTGCTATAGTCAATGGACCAGCGGTAGGAGTGGCCACTACAACTCTAGCGATGTTTGATTTCGTGTATGCATCTGAGAATGTAAGTTGGTAAAACTACTACATCATAATATATACTAGTAGCCCATCATCCCAGATTCGCACTAGTAGACAAATTTCTGAGCGGTTTCAGACTAGTGTTTTATACGCGCGTATGAGCTCGTATTCGCGTGTCACATGCTCGACTCGTACTAGCGTTAACGGGCTTCGAGTGAACACGCCGAAATTTGACCGTTCACGCGCGTTCGGTTTTTGGAAGCGCATAATTGAGCACGCGTGTAAGCGCGTATGTTTAAAAGACCGCATATGTGTAGAAAAATACGCTAGTCTGAAATGATACTCTATGTTATAGGATCTATTCAATGATCTCTATATTCCTCTTGAATCACTCTATCTATTAAAAATCGCATCAAAATCCGTTGCGTAGTTTTAAAAATCGAAGCATATAAAAGAACAAACAGCGAAATACGACTTGGTTTTATACTCTGGTACTGGTAGAGATTAATTACTAATAATAATTAGTCGCCCAAGTCTGGATCCTATGGAAATTGAGGAAAATATTAATTTTGTGTACAGAGATGACTTATTGAAATTATAGTCGATTTTTGCAGTTTTACTTAGCCTAAATTACTTTATTTCTATAAATACTTTGGTTGCAGAAACCAAGAGGGACATTTTGCAGTTAATCCGGCTCGTCAGATTATCATATGGGAGACGCCTAGTAGCATAGTTTAACACCTCCATTATGTATCAGAAGCATCATCGTGAGGTTACGGCGCTATTGTCGTTAGCGCCTCTGAAAATTATTTGTATGAAAACTTTCAACAGCGCTGCTACTGGCAACTAAGAGAATAAAATATTCAGAATAAAATCGTCATAGATTTCTTTACGTAACTTACTGATCGTAATCTATAGCAACTCATGGTAGAGGAGCTAATCTCTTACACAGAGGCGCGTACGTAGGGCAGTGTCTCTAAATTTTTGGCTTCACGAAATATTTGAAAATGTCACGACTATGTCAAATTAAAGAACTGTGAGTTTATCATCTCCCGTGTTGGTCCGGGCTCCTTTGCAGAATAGACCATCTGCCTTTCTTGCCAGGCAGCTCGTAAAAGGCGAGCATAGGCTTACCGTAACTAACACCCTGACATCTGACTAGGTGGTAGAGCAGCGACTCACCCGGATTGGTACCACCGCCTTACCTATTCCTGCCGTTATAACGTCATGACGTGTTCTGGTTTGGAGGGTAAGGTAGCTGGTAAATTTACTTTTGCTCGAGGCCTAATATCCTGGCCTCAGGATGGCAACGCACCATTACCACCTTTGGTGTCTCTAGGCGGCGTAAATTTCTTACCATCAGGAAATCCGTCTGCTTGTTTGCCTTCCAATATCATAAAAAAATGACATAGGTACCATTAAACTCATGTTTAAATTTTCTGATGATTCAAGGATATAGTACGGGAGCAAGACGGCCAGAAACTTTTTTAAAATAAGTCATATATGTTCGTTAGACACTATGGCTACCTGGCTGATTACTTTATTTCCGTTAAAGGAGACACATCAGACATGTACACTGTAAATATCTAAAGCACTCGGGTATGATTAAGTGATAGTAATAGTTCTTTTAAGCATCATCCAGACGGTTGTAATTGCGCCCCAAGCATGCCTTCTACAAAGGTGACGTTGATGGAAACTTTATTTGAAACGTATCAAAATTTGTATTGAATCTACGTTTCCCACGAATGCAAACCAATTTTCTAATCCGTGTGGAAATCCTTTGCTTCTAGACGCTTAACGCGCCGCTAAAAATAAAACCGCGTATGACTTTTTTAAATCTCCGCCACTGGCACCATCTAATCAACAAAGTCCAATGGGTTCCCATGATGCTGGATTTATCCTACCATTAAATCTTACATGTGGTTAATAAGGCTGTCTGTCACCATGTCCGTTTCTGCTCGTACAAATGAAACTCCCACTGCATCTAATTTTCGTGACCTCAAAAAATAAAAAAAATTCTTTACTCTCTTGTCAAGTTCAGGTTGGTATCACTTCACTAATGTTTTGTTTTTTTTTATTTTTAGGCCTACTTTTATACGCCGTTTTCAAAATTGGGACTCGTTGCGGAAGGATGTTCAAGCTATACATTCCCGAGGTTACTAGGAGTGAGGAAGGTGAGATAATAGCTAGGTATATTAAAAAAATCGCACACTAAGATTTTTGTTTGTTTGTCTGTGTCTTTGAGAGCCTATTTTGGTAAGCCAGTTATTTATTTATTTCTTTACACATTAATTACTTAAATAAAAAGTTAAAAGAAAAAAGTACAATGGTTGAGCTTATCTCTAGTAAATATCTTCTTCTTAATATATTATATAAATCTCGTGTCACAATGTTTGTCCTCAATGGACTCCTAAACCACTTAACCGATTATTATAAAATTCGCACACCATATGCAGTTCGATCCAACTTCAGAGATAGGATAGCTTATATCTCAATTTATGGTAAAAAAATTACCATCCGAGCGAAGCCGGAACGGGCAACTAGTATTGTATATGAATTATAAATTATAATTTACATATTATATAAATTAAAAAAAAAATGCTCCAAACAGGATTTGAACCTGTGCGAATTTCGTTTTTTAGAATTTTTATTAATCTGTAGAAATCTAACCCAAGCACAGGGCACGTGCTCAAATAAAAATAAATTTAGCATTTAGATGTTAGTAATTTTCTATATTTTTATTTTTTATTATAAAATAAAATGAAAATACATTGAGCATTTAGATGTTTGTAATTTTTATATATTTTTATTTTTTATTATAAAATAAAATAAAAATACATTGAGCATTTAGATGTTTGTAATTTTTATATATTTTTATTTTTTATTATAAAATAAAATAAAAATACATTTGGAATCTATACTTGCTATCGTCAGCACTTGATGGAATTCCATTGTACCTATATATACACGTTTATAAAATACATTAAGCATTTAGATGTTAACAATTTTTTATATTTTCCACCTTTGACCGTGAATTTCTTAACATCAGGAAATCCGTCTGCTTGTTTTCCATACAATATCCTTAAAAAATGTTAAATCAAATGTTTGTTCTTAGCACCGTTTTTTATTAGCATGTCAAATGTAGACAATAGGAATTTTCGTTTTTGAATGTCCTGATAAAACTTCAGTATCAAGCGTCAGTTGACGATTGTAAATTATATGAAATATTTTAGGCAATGGAGCTACTTGTGTTAAATAAAAAAATGCCAGCTAAGGAGGCCCTGGAATGTGGGCTTGTGAACAACGTGTGGAGTTCCGAAGAACTGCAGGACAAGGCTTGGGAGCAAATCAACGAATTGACGACCCTCCCCCAACACAGCCTAAACATTACTAAGAAACTAATTAGACGTTCTCGTACGGACAAACTATTAGAGGCCTGTGCGGTAGAATTTGAAGAATTGAAAAAGATAAACATTTCGAGAAGTAAATTGTGATACCTGTCATATGGAGCTGGCGTATTTGACAGGTTTTGTGTTGGATTCAGGATTTTTGTGTTGTGTATATATAAATACTATTTCTTTACTCTAGTCTTAATACGGGAATTAGTTTTTAAAGGAACGAGATAGAAGAATATGTATATTTTGCGCAGTTGTCAGTTTGCGCGCCAAAAACCAGAGTGGAAGTATTCATCATATGTAAAAATTTGCATGAAAGTCAGCAACTGATTTGTTACAATAATTTGAGACGACTGACAATAATTATGCATTCACTACTTACAATGTCAAAAATGTTAACAATGAAATGGCAATGAAATATACCTATATTTTTATTTTTGATTGAAAGGTTATATTTTTTACCAATTACTCATTTTACAATTTCACTACGATTAGGAATAGCCATTTGCTCACATTAAACTAAAATATTTTAAACTGACCCAAAAAAGAAGGAGGTTCTCAATTCGACTGCATGTTTTTTGTATGTTTGTTATGCGATGAGTCGGTCAATAATCTTTGATGGTTCTTTTTTTAAAAAGATAGGTCATGATTCTGAAGTGGTCCGATATTAGTTTTATCAAGATCTGACTAGTAGAATCAGAATCAGAAATATCTTTATTCACTTGAACCATACAAGTGGTATTTGTGCGCGTCGACATTTTTTTTAAACTACCACCGGAAAGAAACTCAGCGGGCTTGTCTTCTTTTAATAATAATAATTACAATATAAACTTAATTAAAAATAGAAATTACAATCTTACTTTAACTTAAATAAAAGGTACAACAAATCACATTACAAATTGCAGTGGGAGATTGAAACCTCTATTCCCAAGCATGTTCATCTTCCAAATACTCTTGAGACCGCCTTTTTGACATAATTTTGCTTTGATACATTTTTTAAACTTATTTATAGGTACTTAGATCTCTAATACTAATGGGCAGCTTATTGTAGAAACGTATACATTGACCCAAAAAGGATTTGCTAATTTTATGGAGACGAGTTTTGTATGCGGTTAGATTATTTTTATTCCTTGTATTAATATCGTGAACATCACATTTTTTTGTAAACATACATAGATTTTTTTTAACATACCTACATTAATTTCTCATAAATGTATTGAGAACTGAAGGTTGAAATATTTATTTCTTTGATTTTTTCTCGGAGGGAATCCCTTACTTTAAGATTATAAATAGCTCTTTTCTGTAATACAAATATACTATTTATATCTGCAGAATTTCCCCAAAGAAGTATCCCATAAGACATTAAACTATGAAAATAGCTAAATATACTATTCGGGCCGTTTCAACATCTGTTAATGTTCTTTTTTTTAACTGCAGATGCTGCTGAACTAAGCCTATTTTCCAGTTTCTCAATATCAGGGCCCCGTTGTAATTTATTAGCAATTGTGATACCTAAAAAGACAGTGGATTCAACCAGATCCGGATTAGATCCATTTAGTTGTACATTGGACTACTACTACTACTAGCCTAACATTGGGCATTGAAAATCTAATACATTTCGTCTTATCACCATTTAAAAGAAGATTGTTAACTGTGAACCAATGTACAACAAGTAGGTAGTTCTTGAGTTAAACTTAATAGTTAAACATACATTTTTCACTTTTGACGACCTTGTCAACGATTAGTGAAATGAAAAATGAGATCAAAATTACTAGCAGGATGTTGATAAAATTTATGTGGTACTATTTCGAAACCTGCTAATTTTCGAAAAAAAAATCATATCGCGACGCGGTACCCAATGAAATAGTTGGAGTCGGTTTTTGCAGGTTTGCTGTGTTTAATTATTTTGTCAATATTTCAAGTAAGCGATTAAGTTTTATTTATATGCTTATTATTGTTCATTTACATGATAAGTAGGTCTTTAACCTGGATGCAAGCAAGGCTTGGATTTCGCTTATGTCTTGTAGTATTTACGTGTTAGACACATTGTAGGACTTAGTGTCTTCGGCTAGTCGTGAGTGCCCTAATTGTGCCTTTGCCTACCTCGTCTGGGCGCAAAGATATTTTTTTTTTTGCTCTTGTAGTACGCATGAATTTCCTATCGAAATAATAAATAAATGTAGTTATTATTATAAACACTTATTGCGGTCGGATTTTTGTATTTTAATTCTACACTTGCAGACCTGTCTGGCTTTCTCCACATTCATGACCCTCTTTATACAAACACGCCGGTTTCAGAAATTCTTAACACCACCCTCGTATAAAAGTCGAGCGTTTTGATCGTGGAATGTCAAAAGATCTCTCCGGGTAAATACATCCCTTTACATTTGCATTGTATATCTGCTTTGTCAATTTTTCATCTGTGGTTCTTTCTATAGGTATGTGGGAATAGGCGGAGCTTACCTTTGCTCATTTTAAACCTCCCCTTCCTTTCAATTCCACTCTTTTTCGGATCTCACTGTTACGAATGCGGTCTTCGAGCGATACACCACAAATTTTACACCACTTGTTGGATATAGGTTAAATTGATTTGAATCATGATAGGTCAAATGAAATTTAGGGGATTTTGATGGTTTTTTTTCCAAATGGCCTACCATTTTCAGGATTGAGTGGATTTGATTTAGGATTGAGTTAAAAAATGAAACACGTAGATCATTGTCATGCTTTATTTGCTAAAATATTTTGAATAATTGCAATATTTCGGTGTCCGTTTTCGTCGCCAAGTCGTTGGTCGATTTCCGTTTTTTTCGCCGAGTCATTGTTATAAAATCTTCGTTTGAGCTAACAGTCATAAAAAAACTAACACTAGCTTATATTTTTTACATTTTTCAAAATTGCTATAAGTTTACTTTTCAAATGAAGGATTTCCATTACGCAGTCGCTGGCGCAGCGGAATTGGTGGTGTTGTTGCTGGCATTTGAAGTGGTGTCATCTGGTTCGTTGATCTGCAGCCATGGCATACGCCTTTGCAGCTCTTGTCTGGAAATTTCAAAAAATAATAAATTTTCCGCTTGATTCAAAGTATATTTACGCGCATATCCCCGAAGGAGGTACTAGCCGAAGAAACCCCCAGTTTTCGAAACGTTATGAAAATTTAAACTGATGGGGGCTTCGGTAAGTAGGGATATGTCCAACAATTTGATATGCATATCTATCGTCAACCGGGCATTTACGCTATCCCGCGCAACGTTCTTTTTTATTAGAAAATTGAAAAAGCATTTTCTATGTGTTGCCCCACCATAGAACCGAACCTGGGACCTCATGAAGTTATGTCCAAGACCGAACCACTAGACCACACAAGCGATTACGCTTGATTCAATAAAATACTTATTTTCTGGTATCCTCCTATTGTTTTGGATCCGTTACATTGTACAGAGCCTTCCCTTGTGTGACAGATACCTACCACTGGTGGTAGAGTGCTGTGCAGGAACTTGCCAAGGTAGCGATTTGTCACCTTACGTATTCTTATCGCCACAATGACAGTATCATGTCAGAGTTGTGACAACTATGGCGGGTATAAGCTACGATTATCTCTAACCATCAGGTAAAACCGCGGTTTATTTGTTCCCTGTTATTCAGATAAGACGACGTGAAATAGGTATCTTAGTTGCTGCAATGGCTGTCTGATTATTGCATAATGTATGGGTGACGTTTTTTATCTATTATTTATTTTATAGTGAGTCTCATAATAATAAGAATATAAAAATACCTGTACTTCGGATGGCTTATTGCATATACCCATGGGTCGATGCAGGCGACTGCTTTACACGTTACAGCTGGTATCATTGTCACCTATAAAATTCCATGAGTTAAAATTTCATTTACATTTTATATTTAAAAAAATATGAAAAACTTATTTTTTCGTAACTAAGTAAAGAGCGACGCGACGCACTTGTACCATCTCTGATGTTTATAGGCCTCAGAAGAGAGTTATTTCTTACCCTCAGAAGAGTCGTGTGCTTAATCGCTGATTTCTTATATAAAAAGAACAATTATGCGTAAGATTTGATTTTACAATCTATGCAAAGAATATTAGTTGCAACGGGCAGATATATGGCCAGTTACATAATTATTCAAATCACGTCCCTAAAAAGAAGTGAATAAAATTCTTTTTAATGGCTAAAGCTATAAAATTACCACTATCATTTGACTTACTCCAGGTGTTAGTAGTGATTGGTCACCAAAAGCACCTATAAGCGCCATAACCCCGTATGGCGTCCACGAAGCGACGAATAAGAAACAAACTGTTAGCGCTGCTTTCGCTATCCTAATTTCTGCGGACTCCGCGGAAGCGTTCGGATTCGATCTTAGTGATTCCACGTTCATCTTTTTAGCTTGTTCCCTGTAACAATATTGCTTGTCTCACTGATCGGAATAATACAGAACGCACGAATATTCAAATATTATCTACAACACAATATGTAGGTACACGCGGATACTATTATACCCAAACCGTCTTTTTAATGAACGTACGAGTATAGTAAGAGTAAAGTAAGTTGATATTATAGAGTATATCGCGTTGTAATAAATACTATAATAACAGATTGAACCTTGGTGTATGTAGTCCATGTTTATGAATAAGAGGGTTAGCGTTTGAGCGTGCAGTAAACAATTAAGCGCAGAATAACAGCAAAAACCGATTCCAACTACATTACAATATCTTATATATATATAAATCTTGTGTCACGATGTATGTTGCCATTAAACTCCAAAACTACTAAACTGATAAAATTTCACAACTATCTGTAGTGTGATCCAACTTAAAAGATAAGGTAGTTTTTATCCGGATATTGGCGAGACGAAGTTCGCTGGGGCAGCTAGCACTATATAATACTAGCTGCGCCCCGGGGTTTCACCCGCGTAAGTCCCAATTCCGCGGGAACTCCGGGATAAAAAGTAGCCTATATGTTATTCTGGGTCTTCAGCTACCTACATACCAAATTTCATCGTAATCGGTTTTGTAGTTTTTGCGTGAAAGAGTAACAAACATCCATACATCCATACATACAAACTTTCGCATTTATAATATTAATAGGATAATTCAAATACCACTATGAAGTCGGATCAGGCTAGAATTTATATGGGACCTCCTCGGAATCATGACATATCTTTTTAAAAAAGAACTATCACAATCGGTTGGCTCTCAGACGCATACTCGCGTAATAAACATACATAAGGATTAATAAAAAAACGTACACTCGAATTAAAAGCCTCCTTATTTGGAGTTGGTTAAAATATATACATAATTAATGAATAAATTCTGCTCAAAGGGGATTGGACATACCTTAACGCAGCTTCGTGTGCAAAAACTTGTTTGACTATCCCACTGTAGAAGTATATTATAAAACTCATGGGGAACACGTAGCTGCAAACAAAAATACTACCTACAAATAACTTCGTATCAAAACTGTTTGTAAGGTAGTCGAAAGTGCACGATGTTAGGTATCCCTCTGAAAATAAAAAAAATATTTCCCTGATCTGTAGGGCTACTCTTGAATCTCGACTTCACGGGCAATGGAAATTGTACTTGGATATGTCATTCTACGCACACTTAAACATAGTCCTAGCGGCTCATTAACATTTAGTTTCAAAATAATTCAGCTAATCTGATAAAATAATTTATTGTTTATCAGTAATTGAATTTCAATTATTCGCTAGCATTGTGTTCGAAAGTACCTAAAATGACATATCCGATGCCAAAGTCCAATATTGCATGAAACGAGTTTTAAGAGTAACTCTGCCGTTACGGTTAATTCTAAAATTTTTGAACTAATTTTAAAGTAACAAAAATGCATAACAAAACCCAGCTAGTCGTCGCTGAACGACCACTGAACCAGTAAGGTTATGTGAGTAAAAGGTTAGCGTCATATATTATACCGGTAGGTGGTGCTTATTTATTTCAAGAATATTACTAACTCAAGAAGGGTCAATTCTGTACATTGAAAATATTGAAGAAATAATTAGCAGGGGGTGTTACTGGATCGATATTAAACGCAAATATGTGATTAAAAAAATTTTGTCTGTCTGTCTGTCTGTCTGCATGTTCAGGCATCACGTGAAAACTAACAGTTCGATTTCAATAAAACTTGGTATAATTATACCCTATTATCCTGGGCATAAAATGGGATACTTTTTATCCTGGAAAAATATGTAGAAAAAATATCTTAATTTTTTTGTTATAGACCGACATCCGCGCGGACGGAGTCGCGGGCGGAAGCTCGTGCTCTAACTAAAACAATGAAAGTTAAAGATTTTATAATATGCTGCTTGGGCTTTAATTATCTATTCTTTCCTGGGTGCAAGCCCTTTTAGTAGAATATACCACCTGTCTCTCTTCCAGGTAGCTCTTAAGAGACGAGCGCAGGTTGAAAATAGGTCATCACACAAGACCACTGGTGGTAGAGCGCTGTGCAGCAACTTTCCCTGTTAGGGATCCACCGCCTTACTTATTCCTGTCGCCATAACGACTCTGTCATGTTCCAGTTTGGAGGGTAGGGTGGGCGGGAGACTTGCACAACAGGCCTTCCATCCTAGTTTTAGGACAGCAACGCCCCATTAACATCTATGGTGTTTAAGCTACCGCAGAAGAGCCGGTTGCTTGTTCACTGACCTCCTACATAAAAAGAAAGTATCTTCACGCCCATATCCCCGAAGAAGTAAGCAGAGGCACAACCAGGGCACCCACGACTAGCCGAAGACACTAAGTCCCACAATGTGATAGGTGGCAAGCCGTTCGCCCACCGGGCACATTTCCAATCCCGAGCAACATTTTTTTTATTAGAAAATTGGAAAAACCCAATTTTCTTTTTGTTGCCCGACCCGGGATTCGAACCCGGGACCTCATGCAGTTAAGTCCAACACCCGGACCGCTAGACCACAGAGGCGATACATAAAAAAAAACAAATTAAAAATGTAGAATGGTAAAGTCGGTACATTGAAGATATTTAAAAAATAGGTTCAGGTGACATTGAAGCAGGCAAAAGAACACATTTCGGTCGGTCTATATTCCAACCGCGATTCTCGCTAAATCTACTGAACTGATTCCAATTCTGATTTCTTCTGATTTATCAGGGGGCTGACCGTATCTTTTTAGTAATGATCACTGGGTAAAGTGTAAATCAATTAGCTGTCAAATGACGTGTTTCATATTCGCTATCTCCAGTGTCCAACATAAATGCAAGAGAGATAGCAAATACAAAACATCATTTGACAGCTATTTGATGTACACTTTACCCAGATATCAATAGAAAGATACTTAATAGCTCCGCTGGTAGGTACTTGATGCTCCCATTCACAAAATAATAAAACGTGATGTCATTTATTTTTATAGGTATGTACACTTTGGTTTTATTTTGTTAGTAGTAGTTATAGTAGTAATATTAGTTTTACGGAAGATAGGGTTAAATTTAATTATAGTTTTAAAATGTTTGGTAATAAATAATTAAACCAGTTATAAATAATTAAAGTAATAGTATATGTAATTAAATAATATTCTTTTATTAATATTAAAATATTTGCACACCAAAGTATGATAGAATATGTTAATATACTTAAATATTTTTGTAACATCTCATTTACACACATATTCCGCAAATAAATAATTTTCTTTCTTTCTTTCTAGTATATTCTATGTAACGGAAGCTTAGAACGTGTTATTCATCCACTTAAGAAGATCGGATTGAATTGAAACTTCACACACTTGTCAATCGTCGGGGAGCACATTATAATTTTAAAAAAAATTGTGGTATTGATCAAAATCTTCAGGATCTGGCGCTAACATTTCTTTTCATGCGCTACGTAAACGGTTAAAAGTTACGCAAAAATCATAAATAGAAAAAATATACAGTAGTTTAAAAACTAATAAATACGCTTTTCTATCTAGCTGAAAAGTAGAAAATGTTGTTTTATAAAAGTTCAAACATAAAAAATGAATATTTAAAAAAAATATGTAAAAGATACAATGTTTTTTTCTTAATCATTCATTTCTTTGTTTAAACTTAGGCATAGCAAAATGTTTTTACTTTTTAGTTTAACATAAAATGGTGAATAATAGTTTTTTAAACTATATATAATAAAAGTTTTTTAAACTATTTACTATTTTGTTTTGTATTATGCGCTTTACAAATTGTCTTGTATTTTTCCAAGTCATAAGTTTTGCAGATCAGGAAATACAGACAACAATACACTCAGTATAAAGTGACCAAATAACTTGAAATCCAGAACGTAGAGAAATATTTGTACGTACAGGTAATCCTACATGTCCATGTACATATCTTTACACCAAATCCCCTTGCATGAAAGGGAGAGGGTATCGAGTGCCAAGTGAACGAACTTAGAGAGCAATATAATAATATTTATACTATAAAATTATACTTAGTGGTAATGTTTTTTTAATTACCTGGTACATATCGACCCCAAATCTTAAATAATGGAAGCAAAGACCAAGGAGTAGCGTAGATCCAGATACAGGCAATCATCAGCAGGGCTTTACCTTGCGAAAGCCTCCCATCTAAAGGTCGTGTAATTGTTGAATGTCTACAATAAGATATGTTAATCATCATTAGAATAAGTCACAGATAACCATTTTTTTTTCAATCAATTAAAAACTTTATTCACGTGAACCATACAAGTGGTATTTTTATATACGAGTACTACCGCCAGATCGGAATCGCGGCCTCACACTTAGAAGATCCGGCGAAAGAAACTCAGCGGGCTTGTCTTTTTTAATATTAATAGTTACAATATAAACTAGATAAAAAGTACACAATTAAAATTTTATTTTAAATTACATAAAAGGTAAGGTAATTTACCTTGAACAATATAGTTAAACTTTGGCACAGATTCCTCTAACACGGTTTTTAAACCAAAATTTGACCAAACGGTTTTTAAAGGTGAGGTAGCAAGAAAACCGGCGTCGTATTTGCTGTTAAATCTGGTTAAATCTTTCTACAGTTGTCTCTGTCTTATGAGTAGTGGTGATTTATTTCCGTCTTGCGGTGCAGTCGTTTGTATGCCTGTTTTTTACTATCAAAAAAGTAATCTAACAGCCATTTTGTTTTTTTATGACTTTGTGATACTGATAAAAGAATCCTTCAAATCTGTTCAGGTATTCACTGTGGGGTGAAATAAAGAAAAGTACAATTTTTAACAAACGCGAAATACAAAAACCATTGGCATACTTACTCTTATTGATAAACTCGAAAAACATAAGACTACTCTTTTGGCCATCGAGTGAAAACTACTGATTCCATTGTAATAAAGCTATTTAAGCGCACTAATCTTTCAAATCAATAGATTTTTTTTTTGGATTTGTCACAGTTTATTAAATTCCGAAGTAGAGTAAAAGCGAGCGAAATCGCTAAACGCTATTGCTTATGTCACTCATTTTATGTCGTAACGGACAACAAATGAGAATGCGGGTCTTCTGGTGGTAAGAGTGTCTGACCGGTGGTGTTAGACCTATTTTGCAAATGCTGTTTTATGTGAGAGGTCATTGAGTAAGCACATGGCTCTCCTGATCTTGAGTTAGTCGTGGCCTATAAACGTCATAGATGCTATAGGTCGCTGTCCTGTGGCCGGGATGTCAGTCCTATTGTACAAGTCTACCGGCTACCCTACCCTCCGGGTCGAACATGATAATTAAATAATTAAATAAATATCCCTGGACAAATCACAAAATTGAATCTAACCCCAAAGTAAGCAAATTATACGCTTGTGTTATGGGTGTTAGTCAACGATACTAATACATATAAATAATAATATAATAGATACCAGAATAAATTTGATAAACACCCAGACCCGGAAATGGAGATATCTAAATGTTCATCACATAAATACTTGCCCCCAGTCTCGCGGTTGGTCGATGCAGTTAGGCGTGTACACTAGCCACTCGACCAAAGAGGCGGTCAATATAGAAATGGCGGCAGAAATAGGTAAAGTGGTGGATCCCTATCCGGGCAATTTGCTGCGCAGCACTCTACTACCAGCTTTCTTGTTGTGACCTGTATTTTAACCAGTGCTCGCCTGGCAGATGGTTCACTTCACTTATCGAACCCGGACCAACACGGAGGAATTATTACTTAGTACCTTACCTGTCATATGCTATACAAGCGTTTGTCATTCCTGCGCCGATTCCAGAGTAGGAACCCATCAGTGCAAATATTTGACAACCTAGCGCCCCCGTTGCAAAACCACGCATAGCGCTATTATATATAAATATTGGTGCTTTGAGCATCATTATGAAATCTAATATAGCTAATTGCAAAATTAAGAGATTGCTTGATGTCCTTAAACTTTTTGTTCTGTAAAAAAACATGTCACATAGTTAAATTATGGTAAGAATCTCTACCATCTATCTCTAGACAAAAAGTATCTTCACGCCCATATCCCCGAAGAGTTAGGCAGAGGCACAACTATGGCATCCAGTCTAGGCACTAAGTCCCACAATGTGATAGGTGGCAAGCCTATTGCCAAACCGGGCACACAATCCAATCCCAAACATTTTTTTTATTAGAAAATTGGAAAAACCATATTTTCGTCTTGTTGCCCGACCCAGAAATCGAACCCGGGACCTCATGCAGTCAAGTCCAACACTTGGACTGCTAGAGCAAAGAGGCGACAAATTGCTCTGGACAAATTACACAAACTAATCCAAATCCAAAATAAGTAAATTATATGCTTGTGTTAAGCGTACTAGTCAATGATAACAAAACCTAGAAATATACCTAATTAAATAAAAAAATATATATAATTAACAACTAAACTTAGAAATACAGACATCTAAGTTCATCACGTAAATGCTATCCACATCACCCAAGCCGGGAATCGAACCCGAGCTACGCATTATGACGGTAGCGTAAGGTGCACTAACCCCTCAACTACGACGCAGTCAATTGTAATAAAATATTTTACTGATATCGATTATATTATCTATGTTTTTAAAATTGTTGTGCAGAGATTATTTTTATCCATATTGTACTTTAGTACATAACGATAATCTGTAAATATTTATTGCTGTTGTTTCCTAATTATTGTAAACAACAAAATACATAAGTCGGGGTTTTCAGGAAAACATGTCACTTTAAATACCAAAGGGTACGGTATGCTACCAACCTGAAGATATCAATTATCGGGAGGAGTTTAGATTAAGTGTCAATTAATTAAAACTTTGCCTATTGTTAATGCGATTAAATAACGAATAATCGACTCACTGTGAGCTATTTCCTAAGAAAATAATTTAAGTTCTGTACTTTGAGTACTAAACCAATTTATTACTCAAAGGTAAAACTGCAAAAAACTCATTCCGATACGTCATCAGGTAGGTATCTAAAAGTTCAAACGCTGTAAAACTTCAGAAAATATATTCTAATTTCATTACCAGGTCATGAAGGTACACAGAACAACATGTATTATTTAATTAATATATATATTAGATATATTTAACTAACTTCTTTTTAGATCTTATCAAACTAATATAGGACCCTCTTAATCCATTCTGAATCCATGAAGAGAAATTCTATTATTTTTGTGACCGCGTAACAAAACACAAAAAACATAACGACAAATTGATAGCCGTTTTTTGGAGTCGATTAAAAATAAATTGTATTATTTAATAAAATTAAAAAGATACTTGTCGGATAATCTAAGTCTGAATCTGAATGGCCTACCTTTCGAACCATTAAAATTCATCTAATATTCGAATAATCGAATAACAATTAATAATGAAAAAAATGTCAGACGATTGTTAGCTCTGCCTTTTTGGAATCTGTCAAAAATATGATATATACACTAAAACTATATATTACAATTAAATTATACTTACGTCGCGAAAACGAATATGACAAGGCCATTTCCAATTAAAGCGGCAGCAGTGAAGAAGCAGTAGAGGAGAGCAAGTAACGTGTGAGCACTGGCGGGAGGANNNNGGAGCGTGATACGACAGCCAGTGCTCTGGTACTGCTGCCAGGTCTTCACCAGTGAGCCCATCGCCCAGCATTTCGGTGCTATCCGACCTGTATAGAAGATACTAATCTAGTCACTAATTTTTATGTTGACGCTGACTACATAAGGTTCAGGGTTCTATCCTGGGTCGAGCAACTGAAAAATGTGTTTTTTCTATTTCTCATGTAATAAAGCAACGTTACAGGGATTACTTGGTGCTAGTATTATAGGAATCAGTATATTGGGCTAACCGTGGGTACCCAGGTTGTATCTCTGCCTAAGTACGCAGGGTTTGGGGACATCCCCAAACCCTGCGTACTTACCACACACCACATGGGTGTGAAGATACTTTTTTTCTTACACAAAAGTAAGTCGCGAAAGTTTCTATGCAAGTGAATAGATATTTTAGAATTTCCATGACAGTTACTTTAATCATGCTTCTATGGCTGTACAGATGTTCATAAATTAATGATTTATTTTATAATTATTAAATTAATAAAACTCCTCCCTTTAGTATTTCCTTCACGCGCATATCCCTGAAGAGGTAGGTACGACCAGACACCCACGACTAGCCGGAGACACTAAGTCCCACTATGTGTTAGGTGACAAGTCTATCGCTAACCACACACATCCAATCCCGGGTAGGGATGAAACGATAACACTGCGGTATCGATACTTTACTCGATACTAGTATCGGTCGTCAAGTATCGATACTTACTCGTATCGTATAGGTTTTGGAAAATTTTGAGTGAAAACCGTAACAAGTATTGGTATTCTTTATTAAAAAGTACTAATAATATTTTAATAAAAAATAATAATTTTTGAGATACTCCCGACCATGAGTGTCGCGGGTAAACGCTAGTACAACACGTCACCTTCAAAATAATTTATGAAAAAAGTCCGTTTTCGTTGTGCTGGTCAACTATTTTAACATTTGTAAATGTCTTCCGGTTAAACTTTTTTCGGGCATAGCTTAACAAGCTTGTCAACTGCCAAGGCTGCTAACTACACAAAACTAAGCCTAAGATGCGTTCAGATACTTCAATTTAGATTAAAGGTTTTTTTTAATGTTAAAAGATAAACATTTATTATGTTTATTTCTATAAACCATAAAATTTACTGAAATGAGTAATTTTAACCGATACCTACTCGATACTTCATTTGAAAGTATCGATACTAAAATGTACTTGGTATCGGATAAAATTATTGAGTACCTACTTGGATTTACTCGTATCGTTTCATCCCTAGTCCCGGGCAATATTACTTATATCAGAAAATTTAATATACAAATTTTCTATAATTTTTGTTGCCCGACCCGGTCACCGAACCCGGGACATCATGAAATTTTAGTCTGACACCAGAACGCTACACCACAGAGGTGATAAGAACAACAATGTTTTGACTTTTGAATTTAAGTTTTTTGTAGCAAATATTACCATATAATAACTTTGTGTAAGTAGATTATTTCAAATCTAACAGATTACAGGCGCAAGGCTTTCTTCTTATCTTATTGCGCCTCCTAGAATCCTGAGCCCGGCTGCCACGCATCCCTTTCACCCCCGGGAAGGCACGCCCCGGATTGTAAGTATAGATAATTCTAATATTATATTTGTAAAATTTTGTATATTTGTTACTGCTTCACGCTAAAACTGCACAACTGATTTTCATGAAATTTGGCACACACATATAGTATAACATAAGATAGTTTTTATCCCGTAAAATGTTCCTGTGGGACTATCAATGCCGCGGGTAACAGCTAGTAAAGGATAAATAAATGAACACTTACCTTAACGGTGCGAAGTAAGCACCGTACATGTCGTAATTCTCCGTATTGTTCTCCATACTTAGCGACGGGATCATGATGTGAGCAGTCCTCGGTAGTGTGCGTGGTTGCCCATACCACAGACTGACTGCTGCTCGGATCCAGTTCACCCACTATTTTATATTCACGATTTAATTGGTAATGGAATTAGTAGAATTATCCATTTCTGTATTCGTAAGCGGATTATCCATAGTGCCACTGGCATAGATTTGTAGAGATTTACGATACAAATCATATTAGGTTTGATAGAGTTATGTGAATCCGTAGAAATCGTTTTTTGGTTTCCCAAATATACTCATAACTAATTGGATTACATAAAAGTATCGTCACTTCCGTATCCCGGAAGTGGAAGGCAGATGTATAACCAGGGCACCCACGATAAGCCGAAGAAGCTAGGTCCACAATGGTGGCAAGCCTATCGCCAACCCTGTAATTTTTTCTGGACAACATTGTTTTTATTATCACATTTCTTTTTGTTGCCCGAACAGGGATAGAATGCGGGACCTCATGAAGACAAGTTTAATAACGGACCGTTCGACCATATAGGCGATTACATAATATTTGTAAGTCCAAACTAATAGTGCTGGGCAACTCAGAGTGTAAGTATCTCTTGAATCCATATATATGAAAATGAATCCCCATAGCATAGGACCCAAGGTCATACCATCACGCCTAGACGTATGGATCAATTATGCTCATTATTTTTCTGTGCTAGTTAATGTATGAAAAAGGTTTTTATAAAAAGAAAAACCGGGAAAAACTGCAGATAAAACGGCCAAAATAATGACTTATTTTTGCCATGCAAATAGTAGCTGTTAATGACAAACGATACGAAGTTCGCCGGTTCGGCTAGTTTACTTAAAGAATAACATTGTCCCGAATTGCATTTATGTCCGATACGTGACAGATTGTTCACCTACCACATCACAATATCCTACAGGTCTATGGCACCCTGGTCGCACCTTTGCCTACCAGTAGGATACGGGAGGGAGTATAATTTAATATTATAAATGCAAAGTTCTGTTCGTTGATTTATTTGTTTTTCTTTCATGTTGCAAAAAAATTCACATCTTACAATTTTTACATGAGGCTTTTGTAACATAAGGTGGTGATTTTGTTGGTCACTCACAAGACTAATTTTAGGTTATCGCTATCTTTTTTCAACGATAGGTAAATAAAGAGACAAAACACGTTTTGTGCTGTCAGATTAGTTTGTATATAATATACGATCTATTTCTCGAAAAACGTTGATTAAAAACGTCACAAGTTGAGATGTCCGGACTATTTTTACATTACTAAAATTTTCCATCTTTTTTGTTTTTGTTTCATTGGAAAAAGACAGCATTCGTCTAAAATAAGTTTAGCTTGGCCATAGTAGAATTACTACCATCACCTACATTACAGTTTTGTTGTTGGTGAAGGTAGCTTAATTGTTTTGCCATGTCTCAATCGACTAGGTTACTTATTATAATTTATTCTTAGTAAAACTGCAAAAAACGACTTCGATTTCATTAAGTAAGTCAGCTCGGTATCAAAAAATTAAGCATTATCTTCGATTTCTCTTGGTTTTTACCAATCTTGGTGGCAATAGGACTACTTCTTACTACTTCAGAAGTACACTCTTTCAAATAAAAGTAATTTTTAATATCGGTTCTGAAATGACGGAGAAATTACTAAACTTAGCATACTATATGTTTTTTATGGAGTGTTACAGAAAACTGTGGCAGCTAATTTCTCTTATACGTTGATAAAGACGTTTCACTTCAAATATATAGGAATCGAACATAAAAACTTCAACTTTTTTGAGGTCGGTTAAAAATTAACAAGCAGCGGTTCCACTGTAATAATTTCTATTCTAAAATATAATTAATAGTATTGTAGTAGAAGAAATATAAAAATAGTGTTAGAGTGGTAGATAGAATTATATTACTTATATATATGTCATCGATTGTAAAAGCTAAACTTTCTTAGAACATTTATATAACTTATTCACACTTTACCCAGTGATTATCACTAAAAAGATACGGAATCAGCCCCCTCGGCAGTGAGCACTTCAGCTTTGTTGTTCAGCATATGCCGTTAAAAAAAAATGAGAAAGTCAAACGATGTTGACACTGCTAGGATTGTTTATTTTAGTTATTTTCATAGCATTATGTCATATGGAATTTTTCTCTGGGGGAGTTTTGCCGACATACTATATTTGTTTTACAAAAGAGGGCCATACGTGCAATTTATAACTTAGGCCCAAGAGTTTCCCTTAGAGAAAAATTCAAAGCAATTAATATTGTAACTATTACTTCCCAGTACGTCTATGAAAATTTAATATATATATTCAGAAGAATTTACATTCATTTAAAAGAAACTGTGATAAACATAATGTAAATACGAGGAATAAAAACAATCTTGCTGTACATGTGTCCCGTCTCCACAGAGTTAGTCATTCTTTCATGGGCCAATGTATACGCTTTTATAATAAACTTACCGATTTTATAAAATACCTGCCATTATATAAATTTAAAAAATGTGTCAAAGCGAAATTTTATAAAAAAGGTTACTATACCGTTGCTGAATATCTGTCGGATGAGAGTGCTTGGGATTAATTGCTTCTCATACCAATCTCTTACTTGTAATGATATGTGATTTGTATAGAATAAGGAAAAAAAACAGCCCGCTGAGTTTCTGGCCGGATCTTCTCAGTGTGTGGCCGCGTTCCGATCGGGTGGTAGTTTTAGTGTTATATAGACTTGTCACAAGTACCTCTTGTAAGATGAATGTGAATAAAAATATATATTCACGTGGATGACGTTGCAGCATATTATTGGTTGAAAATAAAATTTTAGACAGCGTTTAGTAAAACAGCTGATCAACGAATTTTTATATTTGTTGTAGAATGACGGTTAAGTGCTAAAAAAGGGTAAAGGTGGAAGTGAATAAAAATGTAATAAAATAATCAACAATTGTAATAGACATCACAACAACCATTTGGATCATCTACACATACATAAATTATATAATTTTTATACGTAAGTTGTAAAAATCGTCTCAATTAGGTACAAATACTGAAGAACGGTTTTCTATTACTAAAACAATTAAACTATTACACCAATTTCGTCCTCACTTAATAATATATTTCGTTTTTACCAAGTCTTTACATATAAAACTTTTACCTACTTGTTTCAATACCGTTCTCTAAACATTTTTCGAACACAGTGTTACATTTAATACACATATTTTATGAGCGACACATATATTTACATTATACAGATTAACACACGTATTTGTAAATAACAAAGTGATTTAATTATTAACATTTTATTCGTACAAAATAATGAAAAGTGAGCTAAAATATAAATGAAATTAGAATATTGGATTGTGCATAAAAAATGAATCATCTAAAAAACTTTTTTAGCGAATTTTGAAAACTTAAACGTAACTTGCAGTACCATCAAATTTTATATTTTAAACGTAGAAGTCAAACTTTAATTAATTGTATTGTTATTGACCTAACTTTTTTATGTAATTAGTTTTTTAGAGGTCCTATTTTTGAAATAATAAATTAGGAATAAAACAATTAAAGTTTTGCATGGTCGGCAGTCTGCATAATAAAGCGTTTAAATGTTTATTTAAACACTGCAAGAGTTTTGTAAAAAATAAATTATAATACAATAAGACAAAATAATTCTTTCTCAAGTGTGTAGTTGTAAAATTGTTTGTATGATCATACTTGCTCCATAAAGAGATGTGCTGTTGTGTCTATTATTATTATATTATTGCAATATTATAAGTCAACATATACAGAGCTGGCTATTTTTTATATATTCTATTTTCTACTTAACAATTTCAGATGTTAGGGCTAAGGAAGGAAGTTAATGGACGTCTACTCTTGAGTAAAATATACAAAAATACTTTTATGCGAACTTTTAACTATTGCGGGTTCCATAATAATTTAGTTACTATTTTTAAAAAAAATTGTTTAGAGTTTCTATGCCATCGAAAAAAAGATTTTTTTTTTCATTTTCACTGAATTTCGTGTTATATGACGTAGTATTGGTCAATTTTCGTGGCATTTTGTATAATTTTGTATAGTGAATTAATTGATTTCTTCGTTCCCGTCAAATCTTATTGAATTAGTTTGAGCAGTGAGGCCTCCGCTTCACTTAAGATCGTGACATGACTTTTTTAACAACTAACGATAAATTTTCAATAGTTTAATTATAAATAAATAGTATAGATTTTGTTAAATCCTAAACAAATCTCTAATTGCCGCAGTTAACATTGGCAGTGAGATTACTTTTATGTAAGAATTTGTTAGCTATGTATATTTTAAGAAGTTGCCTAAACACTGCGGATAGAACGGATTAAGTTAGTCGGCGAATTCAGACGTTGTACTTACTCATTGCTCCTTTGAAGTTACTCGTATAATGGTTACCTACGGCTTGTGCTTGTATTATGGAACCCTTGTTACATTCAAAGTGATTTATTTATTGGAAGGTGCCAAGTTTTTTAAAACTACTTTGTATATAAAAATGTTAATTAAACGTGTTATATACTCGTATCTAAGTACAAATATTAAAAATACACACATATTTTTATAGTATAAAACCACACTGGTTTGTAGATTAAAGTCTTTGTTATATTTATTATTTTACGTGAATCATAAAGTTTTTTCTTTTAAAAAATTCGCTTTAATCAGTCTTTTATCTTAAGGGGTTGTTTAGTTTTAAAGTAATGTTTCTAAGCCAAAGTAAAATTCAATTACTTACTTTATCTAAGTAATTAGTTTAGAAAATACAGTCCTATTAAAAACAAAACATACTAAAAGATTTTCTAACTCAAAAAAATCGAATGTTAGTACTTAGATTTATTTTCTAAATATCATATTTAGTTGGCACAAGTTTGTGTCACAATATATCTAGAAATCAATTATGAAATCATTGTGCCGTCAAGTGAGACTTTGTACCACTTTTGCCCCCCATTAATGGCGCGCCAAAAAACTCTAAAAATCTTAAACCTAGGATTCAACTGAAGACCAGTCGATGAATCTTTATAAAAACCTTTTAAAAATATTAAATAAATTTTATTTGAAGCAATTTTACATTCTGTAAACTTACTCCGAAAAATTTAAATTTTGGGAGTAATTTCAACTGACAACTTTTAGTTTTTGCTTAGGTACATAAGTACTGCAAAAAGTGCACTTTCTATATTTTACCATTTCTTGTTTATATACCTAAGGTCCATTAAAGTTCGATCTAGGCAAATTTCTATTTAGTTGTCTTATCCACAACAACGCTTGAACATCTTATAACTGTCAATATTTCGAGTTTTTCATAAAAAATAATTAAAAATGCAAAAAACTACTAATCACTTATTTTATTAAATAAAAAAGTATTTTTGCAATATTACTATGTTTTACATAGTATTTAAGACACGTTCCATAAGTTTTAATAAAGATTCATTGAGAGACCCTGAACTACAGGTGTAAGGTGTAAGTATGGTCAAAGGAGAAAAATGACAAGACCTAAATAACTGAAATAAATGACTAATAAATTATTCTATAATTTTTTTTTCTTCCTTTAAAAAAATTATAGAATATTATCCCAAGCACAGGGCAAGTGCTAAAAAATAAAAATACGTTGACTAATAAATTAAATAAATGTTTGAAAAGAAAGTTAGTAGTACCACGTAACATTCTGATTTAACTACAATTATCTGAAAATACAGTCAGGGTCTTAAATACCCATGGATGTTATGGAACAAACTGAGTAAAAATTTAGAAATAATTGCTTGTTCCAACAATCAACTACAAATACACAAATATTGCTGTATTGCTGTATTGTCAGAATAATAGTAAACAAAAGCAGTTGTTTAATAATTTAACTAATTATTTTAACATGTGTAAAGAACTGAATATCGATTTGATCCTGATTCCCGACTTTTTAGTCTATACATACGAACCTATATTAAAAAAAACTTGAAAATTATTAATTTATAAACAAAATCGTTCCTTGCCATTTACATTTTAATTGAGCATATAATTTTTCCAACTATTAAATACACACATCAATATTTACTTACTATCGTAGGTGTATTTATACAAATCGGGTATTAAAATGTTCTACATAAACAAATATTAGAACAACAACAATTTGGGCGTTATTACTACCGATGAAAGACGCTAAAATTTAACGATCATACAAACCATGTTTTATAATTTACATGTATTTATAATGTGCCTTACACTGATATAATATCCTGATATAAATGGACACCATAAATCTACATTATGTAGAAGGCAATAGAAATTGTTAAAAATATTACGTATAGATTTATGCCAGTGACAGTTAAATTTTAGGTCTACAATCTTCAAACATTTTTATTGATGTCTAAAAGTAGTTATTTACCAACTTTTGAAGATATTCGATAGTTATATTAGGTATCACATTCTTAGCAATGCTGCCATTATCTATCCGTTTTATTTAACTTTCTTATTTAACGTATGAAATGTAAGGGATGTGTTGTAATACTAAGAAACCTGTTATTCGTAAATAAAATGTCTACAAATTGTGTATCGATCAAATAGAAAGTCGTTATTATACGTACAAACTTAACTCAAAAAGTCATCAAACTTAGCTTACCTGGGATTGCCGACGTTATTACAAACTGTAAGATAAATCTGGGCCTGACTATACACAATGATTAGATTTTATACAATGTAAAATTTTGTAAAATATTCGTAATAACTGGGATTCGTCTTAGTTTTCTATGCATACTTCTTCACTATGTTCTTCTATGGTTTCCGAGATTTCGTCTGGCAGTTGCGGGTTATCTTCACAGGTTGAGTCTTCTATAAGTATGCAAGTGTCTGTATGAACTGGGGATATAGCTGGGGTTATAATAACTTGAAGCTCTTGAACTGCTTGTAAAGTGACAGGAGTACTGCAAGATTGTCTTTCTTGTTGAACAGATAACAGGGACACGTCTTCGGCGTTTTTACTTAGGTCTTCTTCATTTATTCTAAAAAAATAACTTAAATATTGAATAGATGTGTGTTTTAAAATTTATTGGATTGTTAGGCCACTGACTAGGTGGTAGAGTCCTGCAACGACGGAGTCTCTTTTTTCTGTTACGTTAGCACTCAGTAATGTTTAGCTTAAGTTTGGAAGTTAAGCTTAATATGCCTCTAGTAGTAAAAATATCATTAAAATCTTTAGTATCTGCAGGTTAAGTGTAATTTTGGTATCAAAAAATTCGTTAACTTGTTTGCGTTTGCCGTAAAACCTGTCTCATTATTGGCTTTTGAGACACAGATCTCTCCCAAAAAAAAAAATTTTGTACTGCGTATAGTTAGTTATGAGTGTGCTAAACGGGGTGAACACTAAACATATATCATCATCAGCCAATTGACCACATTAGATCATGAAAGTGTAAATTGTGACTTCTTAAGTCGATTAGGATTGAGGGCATGGTCATTGTGCTCATAACAATGATAAAAAGAACTCTAAAATTAAAAGAAAATTAATAACCCCCAACTAATCATACATAGGAGTTAGCTAAGAACCATCTAAATCACGTTAGATTTCAAACACAAAAATCTGCATTAAAATCGGTACATTCATAAAAGTTATGAAAACATACAAACACACACAGAGACACGCTAAACTTATAAGGGTGGTATAAGTGTTATAAGTTTTTTCCAAGTAGTCATACTTATTCCTTTGCAATATTCGGTATATTTCTCTTAACTTAAATAATATTTGGTCATATACTTACTGTGAGTGATGTTCCTCAATATTACTAATATTGATAAAGCTTTGTCCTGGGGTTGCTAAATAGAATAAAAACTTCATAAAAATACATGTACTTTAAATTATTTCTCAATTTAATGTTGTGTGATGACCGCCTCGTTGGTCGAGTGGCTAGCGAATACCGCGAATCGACCAACCGCGAGGCTCGGGTTCGATTCTCGACGGGGGCAAGCATTTGTGTGATGAACATTTAGATGTCTGCATTTCTGGGTCTGGGTGTTTATTAAATTTATTCTGGTATCTATTTAAGTATTTCTATGTATTAGTATCGTTGAATAACACCCTTAACACAAGATTATAATTTGCTTACTTTGAGGCTAGATTCAATTTGTGTGAGTTGTCCAGGGATATTTATTATTATTTTATTATTATTATTTAAACAATCTACATCTCAATTTTAATTGAGAACGCAATAAACGTTCTTGTTTAAAGTCCTCATATAAATTACTTGTTTTAATTAATTACTGAGATCTTCTAAAGTCGCTTAAAGATAACCATAACAAATTATAATAAACTATCTGACCCGGCAGACGTTGTTCTGCTATGAAAAATTGGTTTGAGTCACCCTTATCACTAAAGGGTATGAAAAAGATTCACCCTCATTATGAAAAATATGGTTAGGGTTAGGGTTATGAAATATAGATGTTGGCTGATTCTCAGACCCACTCAACATGCTCACAAAATTTCATGAGAATCGGTCAAGCCGTTTCGGAGTAGTACGTTAATGAACATTGTGACACGAGAATTTTATGTATAAGATAGTTCTGGACAAGTTACACGAATTGAATCAAACCCCAAAGTAAACAAATTATATCCTGGTGTTATAGGATCAACGATACTAATACATAGAAATACTTTAATAATACCAAATACCAGAATATATTTAATAAACAACCAGACCCGGAAATGCAAACATCTTTCATCACACAAATGCCTTCCCCCGTCGGGAATCGCACCCGAGCTTTGCGGTTGGCCGATGTAGTTAGGCGTGTATGCACTATGCTAGTCAAATATAATAGAGGCGGTCAAATCATACTAATTGTCATAAAATCATACTAATTCTTTTAACACTATTTAAGGAAATTAAAACTTTGTTAATATGAAAAATATTGCTGAGTTATCAAACGGATCATAGGTTGAAATTTAAAATATATATCTACTACTAAAATTTGACTTATTATAGATGTTCTTTCATAATATATTATGATAGTGGCATATATTTTGGTTTGAAATTTATGAGCTCAGATTGGCAACACAACCTGGGTTTATAAATCATTATCTAAATGTATTAGAACCACCGTTGATGTTAAAGTTTTAGTTTATTTTTTATTTTTAGAGACCCTCCTGCTTGTTGGCTTTCAAATCTCATAGAAACAATATAGTTACGCACTAACCTATAGCGTCCTCCGTCAGTCTCTGCTGTCGCGCGAGCGGGCGGCGGCGCGTGTTGTCCCGCACCCGCAGCGTGACGCCCGAGCAAGCGCCACTGGCGTGCAGATCCAACGCTAGCGACGACTGGGAACCGCACTCAGAGTCCACAGCGCTCGCACTGTGCTCAACATAATTCACATAATTTGATTTTCTTAATATTGCAAATTAAAAAATATATACATAAATACCCGAGTAAGTCGAGAGTGAAGGTCCCTTTAAAATTAAACCAAACAAATAAAACACTATACCAAGTATGAAAAAGTCACTCCCATATTTTTCTCTATTAATATAATGTCAGTCTCGGTTTGAAGAGCAAGCCAAAATGAGCCAAACCTTTCACTAATGAGTACGAATGAATTACGAACGAAAATTAAGTACACAATTTTCAACAGAAAACTATTGCAGTTAAATTTAAGCAACACTAGGATGTAAATTGAAATTAAAAATAAAGATAAGATAATAAAGAAAGAAATAAAGATAATAAAGAGAGGCTTCTGTCTCACTAAAAAGTTCCTTTGGGCCAAAGATACTTTTAAAATAGATTGTTTCGATAAAAAAATATAAGGTTTGAACAATTAAATATGTTTTTTTTAATTTAAAGATTTGGCTTCCTTATAGGTAAACCACGAAGAAGCATTTTTTCCCTCGGGATTAATTGCTCCTTATACCAATTTCTACAGATTGTATATATAATACTTTTGTAAATTTGTTTTGTAATACTTTTGTAAATTAGATTTTAAAAAAAAAGATAAGCCCATTGAGTTTTTTTCGCCGGATTCTCAGTGAATGGCTGCGTTCCGATCCGGTGGTACTTTTTACAATTATGTAGACGCATCACAAGAATCTTTGTATAGATCCATGTGACTTATTATAATTGAATTTTGTGAAATTTGAGGACAAACTCGCAAGTAGTTCACCTGAAGTTCTGAAGTAAACAGCTCTAACAACAATCTCGTATTGCCGTCCTTTTAAAAAAAGTTCTTTTCTTGAAGGCCCTCAAGTTATAATGTTTCGGAAACACTATCGCCGGTAACAGATTCCACAATGGTGAAGTACGAAGCAAAACATGTTTATGGAAACGCGAAATT